>VXAL01012920.1:18412-29196 GCA_013399475.1 Chauna torquata | reverse complement strand
ACACACACACACACACACAGAGCGCAAAAATGTTAAGTTTCTGCAGCCAAAGGGGATGAGAAGCAGAAACGATCAGACAATACATTCTGCACTCCCTGAATGATGCCAATATGCAGTTCTTTCCAGAGGACGAAAGGAAGAGAGGTGGGGGCTGGGCCAGGCGATGGAAAATGACAGCATGTAGTCCATAGGCCCACAGGGCTGCAATAATATTAAAAAAAAAAAAAAGATAATGCAAGATGTCAGCTGCATCTACAACAAAAATAGATGGGTTTAAAGCCTACTCTGAGAGCTACATACTACTGGGGCAACAGCATTTTCTAAGCCTTCACCCTGGTTGGACAAATCGAGCCATAAATTTGACTGTATGTCAGTGTAAAACAAGAGCCTTGAAGGAGGGATTGCCGAAAAGGATGAAGGAAAAGAAGGATGAGATTTCTGTCATGCATATAGGCAAACAGCCTTCATTTCTCTAGTCCCTCTAGGCTGCACAAAAATCAACAGACAGGTAAGGAAAAACCCAGACAGCATAGAGACTTCTCTCTACTATGTTCCATAGAAGTGTCAGGAACAACCGTGATCATTTCATTCCGCAAACTAAACAAACGACTGTTTCCACATACCTCCCACAAGAACTGCCAAGGAGGAACTAGCAAAGAGACAGGATACGGCCCTTTCCCTGCCTTCTTCCTCCACACTGTGATTCCCAGGCTGGATAAGACAGCAGAAAAGTCTCTTGGTAGAGGCTCTGAAGACAGACCACACCTGAGACACAGTCTCTCCCCATTCCGAGTCCAAACTGAGACAGCACAGAATTGCAAACACCCTGGAAAGGGCAATGCTAAAATAACACAGTCCAGCACCGAAAAGGCATAGCATCCCACCCTGAAGCACAGCTCAGAAATAAGGCTTTTACTGTGCTATAAATAAGCCAACAGTGCTAATACACCTCAGGTTTAAAAATAGGAAATTCCTAAATTATGCTACAGGACAGAAAAAAGCTTTTAGCGCAAAGAACTTAATTTCAAATGTATACTGCAGAAGAGCAAATGCCAGACAAGTATAGTTTGTTTAATGTAACATAGAAGAAGAAAAACTAAACAAAACATCAGCTGATATGAAGGGTACAAAACCACTTCAAGAGCAAACAACATTCAGATGTATACACTTGGTAACCAATTGCTATACACTCAACTTTTTAATAGTTCCAGTCAGCATACAGAAGCCAAAGGCACTGGATTCTGAGCAAATCTCCAATCTGCACTATGAACAGTAGCACTTCCAGATCTGCGATAAGAAGAACTGGTTACTAATCAAGAGTGTTTTACTTGGCCATTTCCAGAAAGAACACCTCACCAAGAGAATCCGGTACCCCCTGCTAACAGATTACACTGCACAGTTATTGCACAAAAGAAAGGTCTATAATTAAGTAGGATTCCCAATTGCTGGTGACCATAACAGACAACAGAAGTCTCCTGTTTAAGCAATTACTTAAATAATTTAAAATATTTTGATTAAATTGTATTGCTCTTTACATGCTGTGCTCAAATCAATAATGTAACTAACAATAAACAGTTGAAAATTTTGACAGAGACAAGAAAAGATGTGGGATTTCTTAAGCTTTCTTAATTGAGACTGAAAATTAACAAGGACAGAAATTATAAGGTCTTTGCACTCTAGATTATTGTAAAACACCCAAATTACACCACTCCTGTACAGACAGCTTGCACTTTGTCTAAAACAGATGTAACTGGGATTTATGTGGTACATTGGCCCAGTGAAAATATTTCCACATAAGTTACTATTTCACTTAATCTCAAGAGGCAAAGAAGAAAAAAACCACCTTGCTTATAAACAACTGTTTTAGGATGAATTACAGCAGGTTCCAGACAAAACAGTATCCAGTTTTATCAGACAACAAAGCACAATGCTCCAAACTGCTTCTGCAGGGAATGCTTGAGCATCCTAAGAAAACAACTAAGACCTTTACAAATGCTTCATCTTTGGAAAGACAGCTTTCTTGCTAAATGGAAAACAATTCATGTATTACTCTTCAAGCAGAGCCTTTTCTTACCTTGCTAAACTGCCCAACAATGTGTTTTATAATATTGGGAGGGGCATCATGCAGCAATGGTTCAAGCGCTGGAAGATATGTGCATTTCTGAAGGATGTTCTTTAAGGATCTTTTAGTCTATTGAAATGCAAAATAAAATTTCTATAGTAAGNATATATATATGAAGTCTGACCAAAAAAGCAAATTGATCAGAATTCTCAAAGAGTATTTGCTGAATAAAAACTATGATATCCATCAGGTCACTTAATGAAGAATCAATTTTCTACTTAGATTTATTAAACCTCAAAACCCACAGCACATCATACTCTTATTATGTTATCTACAGTCAAAGTAATGGCAATTTTACATTGGCTACAGTGGAAGCAGGAATAGACCCTTTAAGTAAATTGCAGTGCTGTAATATAATAAGACAGATAAATCAAAACACAGTTTAAAAGATTGTATTTCAGAAGTGACTTATTATTAGAGTCTGCTGGTGCGGGACAGCAAAGTGCACTACCATTCAGGCAGAAAGGGAAGGAGATAGTGAAACAGTTGTACATCAGTGCCTAGTTTCTGAAAACAGACTCAATGCTGGTTACAAGAAGCAGTAGTGACCTCACTGGGTAGGATTATAAGTACAGCTAATCTGGCCTTGATATTTTTGTGAGCACTGAAAACTACAATACAAAAGTTGTCTTCTTATTTTACAGATCTGGAATTTGTTATACTTCAGTGGACTGTAAAGAGGCACAGTACAACCTGGGAGACCACATCCTGTCATATTATACTATTCAGTCAGTTCACTTACTGTCACTCAAAACTACATTTTACTAAAGTCCAGCTCTACAAGCTCCCACGGAAGGAAGGCCCTACAGTACAGCATTTATGGGTGTACGCAGCTCTGATCTAAAGCTGGAAGAAAATGAGAGACTATACTGCTGTGGCTGTACCAAATGATTTGGTAGGTACCGTACACATACCCATTAGGACCAACCAGTCTGAATAAATGATACACAGCCTTCAGACACCCTCCACACGGGAAATCCATAACTTATTGAATATCAATAAAAGCATATACCTTTCAATAGTTTTTAAGCACTTATATCTGTTGGTTACAATAAATATTTCATACTGCAGATACTGTGAATATACTTGCTTTCACTTGAAGATCTTCTGAACTGCGTGTGTCCATATACATAGAAAGCAGTGTGGGCAGCACATTTGCTACTGCAACAGCACGTGCATGCTCAGGAGTATGTCTTCCAACCTGTCCCAAGGCCCAAGCAGCTGCCGCCTTAATATGATCTTCATGTTCTTCTATCAAGCAGGTACACAGTGGTGGTATTCCCTGTAGCATTAACCAAAAGCACAACCTTTACAAATCTACACCAAGGTGATACAGATTGTTAGAAAATGTTTCTCTTTATGCTGTTCTCCTAAAATAAGCTATAAGAGAACACTTGCTAGTGTTGTCATATTTTTAAATCATCATGACTAGCAAGAATTTTTGAACAAATCTTTACAAATCTAGTTAAACAGAGAGAAACAGATTCAATATTCTAAGTTAGTTTGAGCCAACACAAACTTTAAGGGATAAAAGGAATACATCACAATTCATGCTGTACTAAGAGTAAAGGATTCGTTTTCTCAGACGAAAAATAAGAGTTGTAGTGCTTATGAATCTATGACAGCAGTTTAAGGCCAGAAGTGCTCAATCATTAAGTCATTTAACTTTTTTAATTCACAGCATTACATTTCACCTCATAAACCTCTTCTTGAGTTCAGTAGTTCATGTTTGACACATCCAATAACTTCCAGAAAGGCTTCAACTCTTGATGTGACAACATCAAGAAATGGAGAATATGTCACATCCAGCTGTTAATGAAGTTCTTCTGGTTCAGGGTCACAATCTTTATTCTTTCTCCACAGGATTATGGAGCCATTCAGTGGCCAGTATTTTATGTCCAGGATACTTCAACAGGTATCATCATTTCACGCTATTTTAGGTGAGGAAAGGCTATTAAATCTAACCACAAGATATTTTTTTCCATCCCCTGGATCATTTTTAGTCTCTTCTGCACCCCCTTTGTTTTTCTGAAGGTCCTTCTCAAATACAGACAACAGAACCATATGCACTAGCTCTACAGACAGATTAATATCTTTTTTCCAGTAACACTTCATCTTCCACTCTTTAATACTGCAAAGGACTGAAGTGTCTTTTTTTTTTTTTTGCCACAGCACTGCAGAAGACCACATTGAAGTGCTTGTCCAGTATGACCCACTAAGTCACTTTTCAAAATTCATCCTTTCCAGGAGACAGTACAGCAGTATGGAGCTATAACTTTACAGCATAACATCTTACACGTGTAACTTTCAAACAGTCCCAGTTTACCAAGCACTGCCCTCAGCACTATGCACCACTTGACAAAGCTTAGTTTCCCCTGAAGCAATTCCTTTTTAAATGGGGTTTGTGTTTATTCGGGTTTCTTTTGTGGATCATTCATTAAAATATTCAATTTCATGAGTTCGCACAGATCCCTACAAAACCTCCCACTGCATTTTTGCATTCCCATTCAATTATGGTAGCAATCATTATTAGTCTTCAAAAATTCATCACTCAGGTGCTTCGTCATGAACTTATACCTGCATTCGTCACACGAACTTCAAGCACTTCACAACAGAAGCATATTTGCTCTAGACATCCCTGACAAGGATGAAACATGGGCACATCCACAGAAGATGGACCTCCAGAGAGGAGGTAAGCCAAAAGTGTCTATTTCTTCAGCCTTCGAATGCAAAAGAGAATTTTTTGATCACTCCTACCTTCTCTGTGCACTTATTGATGTTATGTTGTAGCAATTTCCATTTTTTAACTTGCATTCCTACTAGAAGACACTTCTGTTCCTCAGGTTTTATTGCTTAGTTGTTTCCATTCATACAGTAAATTTTAAATCATAGAATCATACAATGATTCGGGTTGGAAGGGACCTTAAAGACCATTGAGTTCCAACCCCCCTGCCATGGGCAGGGACACCTCCCACTAGACCAGGTTGCTCAAAGCCCCATCCAGCCTGGCCTTGAACACTTCCAGGGATGGGATAACCACAGCTTCTCTGGGTAAGCTGTTCCAGTGCCTCACCACTCTCAGATCAAAGAATTTCTTCCTAACATCTAAACTAAATCAACTCTCTTTTAGTTTAAAATCATATCCCCCTTGTCCTATCGCTACACTGCCTGAGAAAGAGTCCCTCCCCATCTTTCCTGTAGGCCCACTTTAAGTACTGGAAGGCCGCTACAAGGTCTCCCCAGAGCCGTCTTTTCTCTAGGCTGAGCAACCGCAGCTCTCTCAGTCTGCCCTCACAGGAGAGGTGCTCTGATCATCCTTGTGGCCCTCCTCCCAACCTGCTCTAACAGGTCCACGTCTTCCTCATGCTGGGACTCTGCAGCTGAACACAGTACTCCAGGTGGGGTCTCATGAGAGCAGAGTAGAGGGGGAGAATCACCTCCTTTGACCTGCTAGTTTGAAAACAGGCCAACAATGCTCAGTGAAATTCATTCATTCCTCCTGTCATTAGTAAGCATTATTCACATCAGAATATTACCTCAGACACTAATTTCACCTATTGCGGATACTGCATATACTCCTTCTGCATCTCCCTCCTATCTCATTGCCCAGCAGAATTCATTTAAACCTGAAAACGTATAGCTTATTTTGTTCGAAATGCGCAACTGAATCAAACCATACTACGTTTCAGAAACTGAAATCTTTGCAAGTCTGAAGAGTTCTGTTGCAAGACTACTCTAGCAGTACTAGCACGGTCATGCCAGGGCAATAAAGAATGTGCCATTAAACATTCTTCTTTCAAAAAGGGTTTTGATGTAGCCACAAATATTCATTTTAAGAGGAAACAGACCATAGAAATTCACTGACTTATTTTTTTGTGCTCGTTCAATTGCAACACAGAAAAATCATGTAGTGGAATGCAAATATATGTTCACAAACCAATCCAGGACATTTTATAAAAGGTTCTACTTCATAAGAACCAACTTTGATCAGGTTACCACATAATTTCAGACATTACAAGCAGCAATATTACAAGAAAGTACATTCATCAACAGCAAGCATACAATTCTGTCAAAAAACACATGCTCTGCCTACATTAATTCGTATCTCTTACTCAGAATATCACTGAAGAATTATAGGAAGAAGGCAAAGTGATAGCTAACCTTGGAGACAATCACTGCCATTGACAGGTTCTCCGAATGAGCTGCTACATAACCAAGCATCATGATGCCAGGCAGTCTGACAGTCCCTCTGCAGCTGCCAATACAATCAATCACAGCAGCAACTCCACCTGCGTTTACTATAAACTGTGAAAGCTGCAAAGATAAATGGAACAGATTAGATACTGTGAAGTATCAACAGGCATAAAGCACCACATTATAAAAGTCTTTATATGTGTTGCTCCTGACTTACAAAATAAAGCTGGAATAAGACTGACGTATCATACCGAACATCAAGCATTGAGTGAAGCATGAAGTGCTCAGGAATAAAACTGTTTTGCTACCATGATTTTGATTGACTTTAATGCAAGGAAATCAGGATTCTGAATTCTTGATGCTGTATAGCATGGAATGATATATTCTCAACTCCATTATCATATGCCAAAGAATCATGCAAATGACAGTCAAATATACGAATGACCTTGAAGACATCTACTGAGCCAGATACTCTTTCTCACTTTTGCCTACTTACTCTCCAAGCCAACAACATATGTTCTGTGCAACAACAGAGGGAAAAGCCCACTCCTCCTCTCACCTGCACTCTATAGGTGGCCTCTGCAGCATAAAAGCCCTTGTGGATCCCCCACTGAGGTGCGAAGCCAAAGACAACTGTCATGGCTGCACAAAACCAACTTGGACTACACCATTCTGCTATGTTATGGTACTCTAAAGGATGCATCCAGGGAACATCCTTGATGGGCAATAGAGTTTACCCCAGCATGACAAGTCATATAGCCTTGCTTATAAATGATAATCATGTCCACAGTCTGTGATGCTTGCTGTGCATATTAAGCTATGTAACATATTTCTTTCCAAGAGGTATCACTTCTCACGTCACTTGAAGGACAGCAGTCAACTATATATGGTATCAACAAAGCATAGAAATTAATTTCATATTATGATTATTTCCTTCTACACTGTTGGGTATATCTTTTTTTTTTCCAAAGATTCCAAAGCAAAAGAAACATCTTCTCAAAAGTTGCAATTAAATGAACAAAAATTGGAGGTATGTGGATTTCCAATCCAACTGATTTCTACTAACATGAAATTCACGATTACCTTTGAGCCTTTAAAAGGGGATTGCTTTATTCTTGAAACAGCTGCATGAAATTTGAAGTTATTACTTATGAAAAACTGTTCACATGACTGCCAATTGCAGCCAGTGATGGCCAAGCCCTCTGTCTGGGCACAGCCACATGCACTTAGATGCACAGAGCTACTGCACAGATGCACTCCCTGGTGCTGTGAGCCCCTCCGCAAGTGCCCCAGATCCTGGCCTTCACATGAATTTTACAGCATATACAGATAGAAAGCAGAGATCCAAAAGCCACAATGCTCACATGACAGACACAGCTGACACCTCTAGAAATAACATTTATCAGTCTGTCTCTGCTGCAACATTGTGTTGTTTCAAGAGAGTTGCTCAGAGATGCACAGAGCTCACCGTCTTTCTAAAGTTAAATGTCAATTGTGACTTTCCACTGGGAGTCACTAAGGTACTTCCTACGGCTCCTTTACAGCATGGCTAGAATGGCCAATTGGCCTTGCATGGGGGATCCGGTGCTAGCAGCTCTTCTGCCTTAGCCTGGAGTCCTGTGAGTTTGGCCTCTAGCTCCCAGCTCTAGTGCCTGCCTTCGATAATGATCATTTCTTCACTTGTTGGAGAAAGAAAAGTTTCATCAATCATGAGGTGAAGAAAGAAAATAGGAAATGTGACAAGACTGCAATCTTTAATAAACAACAGCTTAAACACAAGCAGGCTGAAGAAACAGCAGCACAATATTCATGTTTAAGCAACTCTCAATTGTTAAGCTAGTATCATGATGGCTGTGTTGAGCACTAGTGTGTTCCACAAATACATTGCTTGTATTTCATTCCAGAGTCATATTTAGAGCCTTTTAACTGATTCTGTGATCTGACAGATTAATATAGCTGTAATTATTTGTTTTTCCTATTCATTTTTTGCATTACTTTGCTAAACCTCCCCACCCTCCTGTATCTAATATTGGCAAAAAGACTTCAAATGCTGAGACTCAGATCACAAACTCAAGCTAGTATAAGAAACTATCATCATTTTAATAATAAATAAGGGAATTTTCGAGCTTCATTGTTATTGGAAAAATAATTAAAATATGATACCAGCACCCCCAAAAGATTTTTTAGAAAGAGACACATCATCTATTATTGTTACACCATGTTCTTGTCATTTGTAAGCTGCTATCATGACTTCTGTGAGGCTTTACTCATGATATTTTTAACATCTAACACTGACAGTATTGTATAACTCCCTCTTTGTGCTGATATGTTATGGAATGAAATGGTCAGGTATGCTTTATGTGATTCCTAATTTTCCTAAGCCAGTTCATACTCGACACACATCTCAATATCAGCAAGCATTTCCATATTTTCCCAATGAATATGACAAACAGCCATTTGCCCTCTCTTTCAAAAAGCAAATGACAGAATAATCCTATATTTTATTTAAAGTGTAAAATCTAATGATATGACCTTGTATTTGCATTTTCAACGTTTTACCTCAGGCGTATGCTTTGCTATCTCTCTAATTAAAGTTGCACCATTTTTCTTGACATATTCATCTGAGTCCTTCAGGCATGTGAGCACAACTGGGAAAATTTCTGCTTCAACCACCAACTCTGCAAGATCCACTGAATGCTTTGCTATTTGGCTTAGTGCTGACAGCACCTGACGCTAGTAAATAAAAATTGTTATAAAATCAATAGTATACAAACAGCCAGCAACACATACTCCTCCTGCACACAAAAATCTATTGCATCAAGGAAAACAAAGCAGGACAGAGAAAACAATTACAGCTATTGTACAATTCACTGAATCAATTCATGCACAAATATAATGGCATTGAACATTTGCTTGTTCCTGAACAAAAGTTTCTCCTTTGTTTCAAGCCATTCAAATTTGCTATGTAATAAAAAAGAAAAAAATATATACACCATTTAAAACTATGATTTAAAATCTAGTGACATCTACAGAAAGTATCTTTATTTGCATAAGTTTGGTCTGTCAGACCTTAAATAATTTTCATCTATTTGTCTGAAGTGGCATTTTTATGTTGTCTTCAGTTTTTATTAAACAGGAAAGTTATATTAAGAAAAAATTTTTGTCAACTAAACTTGTGATTAAATCTTCAACAAGAGATACCTACATCAGATAGTAAATTCTGAAATACAATAATACATTTAATATTAGCTCTTATAGTATAATCTTTGCATCTAGCATGCAAAACCTTTTTTGTAACCAAATTGTGCAAATTTTATCTATTAAAAATATCTGTTAGACAACGTTAAACTAAAAGGACAGGGTTTCATACATCAGATTGGATTCTTCATATGATACTACACAATTCCCCCTCCCTGCAAAAAAATACTATTCATTTTAAAGATTTGTTTAGCTGTTCCTCACTGAGCAGCAGTTTTTACCCAGTAGCTAGATCTGTGACCACTTTCAGAACTCTGTCATTAACTATACAGTCACATTTTGTTAACACCCAAAACAAGAGCTTTCTAAATAAATATGCAGATCAGTGTCATAGATTCAATATCAAGTAATAACTGGTAAAACGGAGATTAAAAAATAATTTTTAAATGTACCTTCAGTTTAGCATCAGGGTTCAGGATCATCTGAGCTAAGTGAGCGATAGCTCCTGCATCCACTACTGTCTGTGCTAACTCTGGAGAATGCTTTGAAATATCACTGAGAGTTGAAGCAGCAATCCTTTTCAAAGCAATTTCTGGCTCCTGGATACAGAGCACTAAAAGAGGAACAGCTCCTGCATCCACCACAGCTTGTGACAGTTCTGTAGGTCCAAGGAAAGTAATTAAGTGAGTATGGGTGACTGACCCTTGTGCAAGCCATTTTTCACCCTGACAGATACAGCAAAGGAAAAAGGGGAGGGTGTAGTTCACTGTCTCGACATCTGCATTTCAAATCAGCCCTCCTGGTTTCATAAACCGTGTGGACCAATCCAAAACTGAAAAGAATGCAGGTCAATAGATGGACCTCCATTTACATGCACACATTTGAGGTAGATTAGGCTGAAATGGTTTGTTATTCTGTTTTCTTTTTCCTTTTTTTTTTTTTTTTTTAAAAGTAAGCAGATGTCAGCTGTTTAAACCCTGGCTATTCTACACTGATCAATAGGAAAGCATTTTATGCATGGCTAACAACAACACAGAAAGCCAAAGTACCAAAATTTTACCAACCACCTAATTAGAGAGCATTTTACCCTCTTTAAATAAGAAGCACATATTAGCATAGATCAAATGCCAAAACCAGAAATACAAAAAACATATAAAATATTTATATTACATAAAAGACTGGAAAAACAGAACTCACTGACAAAAACTAGGTTTTGCTACCATACATACGAAAAGACAGAATTTATACTTTAACGACATGAAAATATTAT
>VXAL01012920.1:0-18118 GCA_013399475.1 Chauna torquata | reverse complement strand
ATTATCACACATGATTAGATAAATGAGAAATATCAGAGGGATATTGTGTCTGAGATTAGTACAATATCCTTAACTGCACCTTAAATTAAAAAAAAAAATCTGGGCATATGATAGCTGACATGAACAAAAATTACACTATTAGAAATTCACTAGCTCTATCCATATATGCAGCATTAATCACAGTCCTAAAATAAGAATTACTGGATGCCACAAGCAAAATTTATACTATAACAAAGCTGTGCTGTTTTAAAATAGTGTTGAAAAATTAGTAAAAATCATGGGGAATTCAATAATCTATTAGGTCTTAGTTCAGTTTTGCTACACCTTATTATGCATATCTGTTATTATCTTTAACATTTATCTTGACTTACAGTACCATGGCAACATACAGTGTTGTATTTCAAGACCCTATCATAGTTTTTGATTTATAGTCCATCCATAAAGAGATTTTCATACTAAGAAAAATATAGCATACTTTATTAAATATACACAGACTAATACAGTTTTTCATGAAATTTGTAAGTCATGTCATCATTAGGTTGTTAGTATCCAAATAACGCTCCTGACCAGATTTGTTTTCAATTAGTGAATTGCAGTCACACACTCCAATACATGTGATAATTCAAATATCTACACTATATTTTTACATTATATAATATTTTAAGCAAAGTATAAATACTACCTTGAAAATTATATGTAATGCAGTGACTTAAACTAATACAAAAATTAACCCTTCAAGTAACTATTTGGCTGAAAGTGTACAGTGTGCACCCTCCAAATACACCCACGTGATTTGAACAAAACCCTGCCAAATGGTCTATCTGCAATTCTACAGATTTGAAGTGAAATGTACCTGAGGCATGTATGAAAAAAATCAGAAAACAGCTAAACAATAAGTGATATAAACTACATTCAGCTTTAAGGGGGGCGGGACTTGATTTCTTCAAGTTGTACTTTGATGCTGTCCACTGACCAAGAGAAATACACCCTGAACTACTGACCAAAGGTCCAGATTAATCCATCTGACTGTGCCCCGGTTACTGACCACGACTCAGAAGCAACTTCAGAGCAACCATCTCAATTGTCTACAGTCTGCCAAGGAGACGCTAATAGCACAAGAATAATATCAGGAGGTACAGGATAGTACTAAAAGGTGGTGTTTCTTTGATGTCTTATGAGCTGAAATTATGAAGTTCAAGTAGGGAGGGAAATAGCAATACTTTAAGGTCACAGCAATGCCCAGGCATGTAAAAGTAACCATAAAAGTTCTTCTAAAAAAGAGCAAACTAAATCTGATTCAATTTAGATCAGCTCTTGCTGTTAGAAGCCTGATATCATTTAAATACTGATGGTTACTGTTGGTCACGGTTAATTAAATGGTTGTTCTTCCAGTGGTGTTTATAAGGTTCCTGGCTAATAACTTACCACATGTAGGGCTGCACCATGTGTCAGAAGACAGTCAAGTAGTAAACAGACTGTCAGAAAACCAAGAAAGCTGAGGCAGGGACAAAAGATATATCTTCCCATCGCTTTCCCCCGCTGCAGCCTCCACCCAAAACCATGATTCTACATATTAATGATTCTATGATAATGGCAATTCGTTTTCTCAGAACAAATCTTAATTAACCTTCCCACTTGGTAGAACATCTTTAATTCTGACTATGCATCAAAGGATTTACAAAACTTTGCTATTCAATTACAGAATATAGACAGGTGAAAAAAATGAACGCTGAGAAAGAGTTAAAGGAGAAAATACAGTTTTCAAGAAGAAATTTTTTAACACAAATATTCAGCCAAAGAAATTAAGTGAGATGGAACAGAATCACAGAACAAATTATAAAAAGACTTTTCTTAACACTGTTCCAAGACTGCACTATCAGGGCAAAGACAAGACCAATAGTTGAAGAGGAAGAGAAAGCAGGAGAAAAAAAAAAACCGATTTATGAACATCATTTAAGCCCACAGAAAGTTATGCAAACCCAGAGCTTGAAATTGCAGTTTGGGGCATGGACCAAAGGACCCATCTAACTACATGGTGATAAAGCTGGACTTCTCCCTGCATGAGGGAAAGTAAGAAGTGTGATTCTACATACACTCGGAAACAAGAGAACTTGGACTCAAAACCCACCACAAATAAGTTGCTTTTGTCCAGAACTATGAGGAGGATTTTAGCAGAGGGAGATACTGCAGACAGGAAGACAGACTGACATGAAGGTATAAGGAAGACTCATAAAGAAAGATATTGGAGTTTAAGATGTCACCATTTCACCCAGAAGTTGTACCAGAGATGTACTGATTTGTCTCAATACAAAAGTGGTCATCAGGGACTGAGAAACTAAATCAAAGGAAGCTGAGGCCTAGTTTATGAGTGTAAACTAGTCATGAGTTTACGTGATCAGGAAGAGTTGAAAGCGAATGAAGAGGAGTCAATAAGCTCCTGACACTACATACCCTCTCAAATCAATGGGAAGTCTTACAGGATTGATCTTAAAAAAAAAAATCCATACTAACATCAACAAGTTAGCAATAATGGATTAAAAAAAAGATGAGGGATTAAAAATGAATATGAGGAAGTGAATGTGCAGGTAGACTCCAGGGAAGGCAAACCAGCTGGCAACAAATGCCATACTCACATAGTGGAAAGCAGGAGCAAAACCTTCTTTGCTTGGAAAGAAATGCATGTTCCAGTGTAGACCAGGGTTCTCAAACAAACCTGGCTGTGGTGGCAGGTGTATCCACAGGAAATAACAGGTTTTGAGCAAAACCACCACAAATATTGCATTTTTCTGAAGACCGTGTGATGATGTGATGCCCACAGAGGACGACTAAGTCCACAAGTAGTCAAAAGGCTGCACTTCAAAATCACTGATTTATGCAGACCATTACAGCCACAGTAGTGAAGATTCCACTGGAACCAGTGGAAAAAGCTCAAATCAGAGGGATGGTGGCCATTAATTACAAGGCAAACTTAGATCCTGGAAGAAGACAAAATTACTGCTAGAGTCAAACCATTGAAGATGTGAGCAACATTGCAGCTGACCCTGCTTTAAGCAGCAAGCTTGACTACAGCCTTCCCAAGGTCCCTTCCAACCTGAACTACCTATGATCCTAAGGGCACCACAGCATGACAGAAAATGAATTTAATCCTCTCTCAGCAATATGCTTGAGTATAAATAGTGTTGTTTATTTTTGTTTTCCTATCAGTTTACCAAATGCTGAAGCAGTTAAGAAATCATTAATAAGTTAGATCTTTTATGCTTTTATGTAGGCAAAGCAAACGGAAAGCTAAGTTATACGCATTTCTCTCAAACAGATGAATTTTGCATTTTCAAACTAACTGGATGTGGTGTAAGTAAAAATTTACAAAATACTTTTCATGGACTTGATGGTATTTTGATGGTATTTGAAACACTACACTTCTTTATACACAAATATACAGTAAAAATAATGACTGGCAAAGAGCATAGCAAAATTACAACACACTGATCCATACACCTTGGAGTAAAATCAGCATCTGAAATTCAGCTCAAGGGAATCTCCAAGAAAGGGAAGAACTGCAAGAGCTGTTGCTAAGTTCTGGAAACTGACCTAGCAGGATTTCTAGTGTCTTGGAATCTCATGAGACATTTGTCTTGACCTAAAATCTTACAGGCCTTTTGGAGCCATCTGTCCACAGAAGAACTGTATTTTAAATGATTGCTGTATGAAAACAGAAAGGAACTCGCCAACCAGAAAAATTTTTCATCAGAGAAGAAAAAAAGTCCTGATTTCTCAAAATCTTTTCACAGGAACATACACTGCAGTTCCTAGAGAGCAGCTTTACCAGGTCATGGACAGAATTTCTGATAACAAAAATGAGAAACCCTCCCATTGCAGAGCAGTTATCATCTAATGCTGGGAGCCTTTGTTTGCACTCAGGGAGACAGAGGCTCACATCTTGCCTGAGACAGATCAGGACTTCAATCTGTCTCCCACATCCCAGACATATGCCCTAATCATGGAACCACTCCTTCTGGGAGGCAAATAAGCATCCCTCCTCCAGTCTTTTCAGGAGGTTAAAAAAAATCTTGTCTTAACGTTTTCCCCATTGGAACAGAAACAATTTTTGAAACTGAAAAACTACTTGTGGGTGGGGAAAACCATTTATCACCCTGCTCTATTTTTAGAGTTTAAGCTGCAATATGTGTCCACAGTCAATGACAGAAAATCATAACTGCCAAACTTTATCAACATAAGCTTGTGAGTCTAATCCAGAGTTTCTTTAACAGTAAACACCAGATGTTGATAAGAACAGGTCCGTCTATCTTTTTTTCCCATTTCCAACAATATTCTGTCACAAAGGCATGCTTGTAGCAGTATAAAAAACATCCCATGTACAGAGTGGTCTTCCTTCAACATAACTCCTCTACTTTCAGTAATCATTAGAGACTTCCTCCAACCACGTTATACAGAAAGGTAAATCCCCCAGCTGGCTGTAGCTGGGAAACAGCTGGGGAAGACGGAAGACCTTTTTTTTTTCTTTAAAACTGATTACATCAAGTGATCTGTCCTTGTCCTTATGCTTGAAGCTTGGTAGCACTTGCAATTTCAACCTAATTTCTGAAAATGCTGTTCTTATTGTTGGTGTAAATTGATGCGAGACATACATCCATTCACCGGCAGTAACTAAAGAATTCATAGCCATGGAATAAAAATTTGGATAAGAAGTTTGCTATTTAATACCTCCACATTATCTCCATCATTGCAGACAATGCCATCACAGAGTGAACTGGATCACCCTAAAGATCAGCCAGCATTTATGCAATGAATAGCACGAAGGGCAATTGAGGTGAGTCAATATTGATTTACTGACATAACAAAACTACAGAAATGTTTGCATTAAGAGTAACACAGACACACACTTAGACTACATGCATTTATACAAAGGAACACTTTCAAACGACACTTAAGAAAATATATTTCAGATTAAAGCAACACTTATTTTCAGGGATTCAGACCCAATAACCGAAAGATAAAAGATCCTTAGCACATAGAGGTGCACCAAGAATGAATTTGTTCCCTGCTAAAAAGCAGCCCATTCGGAAGATGTTGGTAACTTTGGAGTCTGTCCCAGTAAGTTAACAGTCTCTCTAAATAGGAAGGGGAAATCCCCCATACCTTCTGCAGTCCAGCACTCCACATTGATTAAAAAAAAGAAAAGAAAAAAAGTAACTTCCAAATTCAGTCTATGTACATTTTAGAACCAAAACAACACGAGTTAAGGTTGTGATCTTGGAATAATTTTAACTTTAAGCAATAGGAACACCATGAAGAAAGCCATTTCTTCCACCCTTTCCATGCAGCAATTTCTTCTCTCAGTTCTTCAATTCGTAGCTCAAAACTTTTACTTGAACTATATAAATAGCTGGTAAAAGAATTATTGACCACGTGGATCAGCTTTTAAATAGGAACATGACACTGCCAGTGAGTTATATAACTGCCTGCAAGATGGCAGTGAACTGCTCAATATCAGATTCCTAGGATCTATTCCTGACTCTCAGAGAAGACTGTGGTCTACTGGCTAATGATAATATAGTCACTGCAATGAATTTAGCACATTTATCCTGCAGGCAGTGCTGTCAGCTGAACGAAACTTAGTTCTGCCTAGGCTTCTCCCTTTTACTATAAAATAAGAAAATACTGGTGAGCAAAAGAAACTCTGTTCTGTGGTAACAGTTACAGAATATGTACAGTTTCTGAAATTTCCTCACAAAGGAGGATAAAGCAGAATGTTATTTCCCCGCCACAAATCCAATGCATCTTTTCTTAAAGCACTTCTCAGGTAACGGGGCATTGTGGATGTCAGATATGCCAGCTTCCCACAGAAGGTACAGTGTTTGCAGATTTGCAAAGTTAGAGCAGGTTTTTATTCTAAATTTAAAATTTTATAACAGTACAGAAGAAAAAGCATCTCTTTCTGATATATGAACATCACAATAAAACAATTTATTATAACTCTTGCATACTATTAAGATGAAAGATAACACACGTGGAACCTGTTACCTGAATTGTGTCGGGCAATATACCCGAGTGCCCAAGCTGCAGCTTCTTTGACTCCAGGGTCAAAATCTTCCAAGCAAATCGCCAGTGTTTCCAGTGCTCCACACTGAACTATTGCCTGAGCTAGCTGCGGAGAATGTTTACCAACTGCTCTTAGCACAAATGCAGCTGCTTTCTTGTAGAAACGCTACACAAATCAGAAAAAAAGAAATGCTTTTACTAACATTAAATAGTTTATAGCATTATAAAGCACATATGTGCATAAATTAGACTTTTTTAGTAGCAGCAGTATCTCATACAGATCCAAATCAGGACCACCAGACATCATATAAACAATGAACATACAGTCCTTCTTTGAGACAGCTCATGATCTAAAATTTGCAGTAAGTGCATAAACAAACAGAAAAAATGAGAGGGCTAAGAGGATATGGGGAAAAGATAATAGTCTAGATAAGTCTGTTTGCTTAAGTGAGTAGTGAGTGATAAGAGCTGCAAAAACAATAGCTCTTAACATATTTAGCCAGATTACATAGGTTATGCAGGGCAAGCTTCTAAAATAATTCTACCCATCTGTGACATTCACAAGGCTTCACAATTTCTGATGTGTACACCCTCATAACATCTCTATGAGAAAACACTGTTTACGTTCACAAACAGGAAACTGAGACACAGAGAATAAGATCCAACGAAAGGGTTTAGGATCCGAATCCCAAAATGCCTAAATACTGCCTAAACCTACACCAAGATCCCAAAAACCCAGCCTAGCAGAATCCTAGCACGAGATTACCCTCAGTTTTGACCAGGTAGCCTGCAGTTCTACTCCTGCACATGTCCAGAAACGGCTCGCTTTCAACAGGACTAAGCAGCTTGACACCTCTGTCACAAGTTCAAGCAAAATCCAAGCACTTCTCTCAGCTCTTCTACCCACCTGCCTCAGTGCTGGAGCAGGCACGTGTTTTGAGCATCCCTGTAATGTAAGACGCTGCACACATCACGGTGTTCCACGTAAGCTGAAGTGGTGGCTGTGGCTTCTTTTAAAAGCACATTCCCCCAAAAGTCACATTTCACAGTCTCCTTCCGCAGTTTCATAGCTATCATTGGGATGTGGAAGTTGAAGGTTACATTTCTTCCCCTGCCTTACCCTTTCAGAATTCAGAGCCCAGTTAAAGCACTCCTCCCAGAAACAACTGTGCTGGGAGAAAGACGGTTCAACTCCCTCTTGAAGTCACTACGCAGCAACGAGGACAAGATTCACTGGGACACAACCTGTTGCCATGCCCATGTGCCGAGTGTGCTCTGTGGCCTGACGGTTGGTGTGTCAGTGCTATGACTAGCTCTAGAGCACTCTTTCTCCATCCACTAGCTGGTTTTAATCTCATTCCAAGATGCTCGACTCTCTCCTGCTCTGTACAAGGAGCCTGGGAAGTTAACAGAGCTGGATTCATACCATCAAGGTGCCCAGAACTGAAACAATGCAAACCCCACATCCCTTTTGGATCAAGTCCGCAGAAACAAAGAGCCAGATGACTGCTTTTGTGCATCTTGCAAGATGCCCAGGCACCTTGGAAAAAAATCTCACGCTGAAGCACTAAGGCATGGCAGCAGAGGACTATCTGCAACAGCTCCACAGGTAAGGAAAATGGCCCCAGGCCCATTCCCTGGCCCTGAAAGAAAGCAACATTGCATACCACATACATGCACCTGAATTTCTCTTCCCTCAATGCACAATGGTCTTATCTACACAACTGGGAACTGTCTCTGCCCTGTGCTACCCCCTAGACCATGTCCCGGCATTGCCAAGCAGCTGGATGGTTACCATTGGCCAAAACCCCATCATGTTTGCATTTAAAGAGCAGTGCTCTTCCAGTGCTGAAGTACTTGCCCTGGCCCTGCTTAGTTTACCAATACTGACATAACTCCTTCATGCCAAAAATCCAGACTTCTAAGTTAAGGCCTACAAGCAGATAAAATGAACATAATTTACAAGCAAGACATTAAACATAACTTAGGGGAACAGAGGTTAAAGGAAACAGTACGGACACAAATGGACAAATCCCTAGCTAGTTTCTTACCATAAGTTTTGCTGAACGCAATGAAGCTATAATTTACACCAGTCTATGTTTGTGCAAATATGGGTATGCTATTTCTGTCAAGTAATTATGCTTCTGGCAAAGAAAAACACTTCTTTGTTTTTATTGTTATTCAAAACATTTATTTACAAGCAAACCATATTCACAGGCACAGTTAGAACACACTGTAAAACTATTTTGCTCAGTTTAATTGACAAAACATTGAGCTGGGATGTGACCCTGTAACTGTTCTCCATAAATCAGTAGAATTAGTATTTACTGTGTGCTCAGAGAATCTGCTCCTTAAATATAGATGTTGATACATAAAGAGTGAGTGGAATGGAAGTGTTTTTTTGTGTGTGTGTGTGTGTGTGTATGGGAAGTAACAAACTGCATGCATTGCTAAACTCTGCATGAACTGGATAATGAGTTTCCTTCACTTGCCCTCAGTCACCAAAGCATACTAGGCTTTCCATGACCTCACCCTAATCTTGCTGCTGCCCCAAGTGATTCTGAATTACAGCCATCTCACAGATGTAGCGACAGCACTGGCAGTAACATGGAAGAGATAAATCAGAGTACTCAAGCTAATTTAGTGAGTGCTTTGAATTGTAGCGAGGGGGGGGTTGTTTCCAAAAAAAAAGAAAAAGGGATAGAGTTCTGTTCCCCTCCTTCCTTTAAAATACAAATAAATTAACCAAAATGGTTATAAATTTGTCTAACTAAAACCTTAATTTTCTTTCCATACTATACCAGTATCTTGACATCAAGGTTTTTCTTCGGCTTTTTTTTTTTTAATTGTATAGGCAACCATCAGTTATGCAACAAAAAATATGCAATGAGTACTTACATTTATGTCTTCCTCAAAAGACTGGAAAAATGAAAATATATAGTTTTCCAAACTATATTTCCATTGAAATCTCAACTCTCCTAAATCTAATAAATTGAAACTGCAACTTAAGTATGGCTGTGGTATCAATGCACTTAACTCTCAGCTGTCTCTTCCTTTTTCCAGTCATTAGGAACTGTATATGAAAGTGGTTTTCGTTTTGTTTTTGGTTTTTGTTTTTTTTTCTTTTTATTATTAATTTAGGTTAGGAATCAAAAACCGGAATATATGCAAAAACTGAAGAAAAATGGCGAGAAGGGAAAAGAGATACCATGAGATTTATTTGCAATGCAATTGTTACTATGCTTTTTTTTTTGATAAAGATCAAAACCTTTAGTGTATTTTCCTGTACCAGTGGTTAGATATTTCTTATGCTACAGATTTCCGTATGGATATGTTTGTAGATACTAAGTATTTCATTAAAGACATTCAGTTTATATGTATTTTACAAGTGTTTGGTATTATTGACAAATCCTAGTCAATTACCACTACAACTTTCAAATTGTCTCATTTTTTAAAAAAGGACCTTTTATAAAGTATCACTCAACATTTTAAAACCATAACAATGCCACAAGTGTATTTCTTATAATGCACTAGGAGGTAAGATGATATTTTAAAGTCAGACTTATTTAAAGCCAAAATTATGCACACAATACACATTGATCTCTCAGGAGTTCAAATATACTTGCTGTCTCTGACTTCCATACATTTGTTACACTATTAGGAATAACAGCAGATAGTTGATACAGAAAGTTTTCCCTGTGCAATAGTTAAAAAAATGATTACTTAAGAAAACAGTGACGTCTTACATTCTGCTCAGACAATGAACACATGAGTTGTGGAAGGATGTCTCCCTTCACGACTGCCTCTGCCAGGTCATCGTTATAATTGGCAAGTCTCCCAAGAGCCAAAGCAGCAGTCTGCTGAATAGTTGGGACCACATCCAACAAAAGAGGTCTCAGCAAAGACATTACACCTGAGTTACAACAGGAAGAGAAAAGCCCACTCTGTAAGCAGAAATTTTTCTAAACATTTATTCTAAACTTTATTCATAAATATCTATTAAATTACTCTTCCAGGTAATAAGAACTCGTAGGAAATTCAGGTGTTCCACTGAAATGAAGTTGGCACTTGGATAGCACTGCTGATGCATAGGAACTTTTCTGCCCATTTTTCATAGGTACAAAACACTTCTGAAACAAAAAAATTCACATGTAGAAATAAGGTATATTCAAACATACATAAAATACATGTGTTAATGAAGACTATGCAAGAAAATCCATCTGGAGGTTCTGGTGAGTTACCACTGGTATGTCACTCCTTCAGCCTCCCAGCAGAACCTCTACGTTGAATTACACCAAATTACATTCCATCTATTACAAGCTATGATTGATTTGGGGACCAACAGACATAATATATCACACTCCAGATAGAACAGTTAAAAGGTTGTAGGTTTTTTTCTTTGTTTGATCGTGTTACTATTTATGATGTGTTTTTACTGCAATCCACAGTGTATCAGCTAAATATGAAAGAATCTGACGGTCCGTTCTCTAAGGGCATATTCCAATATACACACATGCTGTTGAACTTATAGGTGGGGTAAGCAGCCATGTGAACCGTTAGCAGTCATAGCCCAAGAAAGTGCTTACATGGATAAATATTTGGCTAAAAATAGGAAATAGCAGGAGTAAGCTTTCCATTCTTGCAATAGGAGGGAGGCGGTCACAATGCAGGTCTTCAGGAGTCTGCGGGGACGCGTGCCTTTCAGTATCTATGATCTGGAAGAGGGCATGAACAGTGAGGTGAGACTTTGTTGGTAACTCAGTTATTCAAGGCAGTATTGGTGAGGGAAACTAAAACTAGGGACTGAATGACTGGATAATAAAATGGCAAGTGAAATCAAACACTTGGGAAGGCCAGTATCAAACTCCCATACATGGTGATGGACTCCAAATAGACCACTACCACTCAGGAGAAAGATGTCACTGCTAGAACAGACAGTTCCATGGAGATATCAGCTCAATGCTCAGTAGCAGGAAAAAAAACTATACACATAGAAGTATGCAGGGCACTCAGGATTATATGGAAACAAAGAGATGCCAAAACAAAGACCATCACTATGGTATTGTATAAATCTGTTCTGCATTTAATACTCTTCCCTTGAGCGGAACTGAAGAAGGTTCAATAAAAAGCAACAAGGATGAGTAAAGACGACTACTCTGTACATGGAAGCTATTCCTACAGTTAGACTAAGATTCTTCAGTAGGGATATAAGCACGATACACGTGGTTACATAAAGAATACAATTTTAAGGTCTGGAAAGGGAAAATTATTTGTATTGCAGCTCTTTGGAAGTAGTGCTCCTCTAACAGCCAGCTGCATGAATTTATACCTCTAAGCTTTATAACTCAACCAGAAGGCAATGCTTCTGGAGCTGCAGAAGTGCTACACCAGAGCGCCAAACACTCAGAGCTGCAGTTGGAAATCTCTGTATCAGCTGTCTCCGTTCTTTGCTCTTTCCACTACATTCGTTTGCATCAGATAAAGATTTAGCTGGCTGACCACGGAAGCAAGCAAGACTTCCCTTCTCAAGGGGCCCTGTGCTTATAAGCACCAAACAAAGGTCTTTTGGTGCAACAGTCCCACAACGGTGGGATCACTGCCTAATGGCAGATGACACCAAGACGTTGAACAGACACACCACGACAAGGAAAAGCTGAGAGCACTAAAGCAAGGAATAGTCCAAAGGGATGGAAGTTATTAAATAAGATAAACCCGTAGCATACTTCTGTATAGAAGGGCACCCGAAAAAAGAAAAAAGTACTTGAGCAGCAGGGTAACTCTCACAGAGAACATTTATGTTAAGTTAGAACCAAATTACTGCTAGCAAGAAGAAAATAACCTAATAATCCATAGCTGGGTCTAAAAAAGGAGGGCAGGAGAAAACTAACCGCAGCGGTCACGCCGACCACTGACGAGTTTGTTCTGGGAAGGTCAGCACTGCAAACAGAAGCTGCGCAGCCATGGTGGGCGCAGCCTCCCAGGATGTTCACAAGACGAAACACCGCAGGTCTTATGGGGACACACAATAAAAAGGAAAAGTGAAATGAAATTGTGATGCCTGAATAACACTACAGAAGCACCAAATATGGCCCCGTAGCATGCATGAATTGAACATGTACAAGTAGAGACTAGGGAAATAGGTCTGTGGTATAGCTGGTGCCTGCCTGCACTCCTGTCAAAGCCAGCAGGAGCTGAAAGAGGCCTCCCGTGCAGCAGCAGACAAAAGGTACGTCCTCCAATATTGTAAGATCAATGTGAATTCATTCAGCACTTCGCAGGAATCACTATTTAAGTACGTGGTCATTGTACAGACATCTCTCAAACTCTTCCAAATGGCAGGTATGGTCTCAACAGTAAGTTACACCTTCATATCAGAATGGACCAAGTACTTCATAGCACAAATTAAAGTAAAAACAGAAAAACACGCAAGTTGGTGCCACCACTATATATCATCTATAGTGAGCTAATCTTCTAAAAGTCACCTGCACCCTCTACAGGAAAGCATTTTCTTGTCCTTCCCTCTAACATGAGTTGCATGGTCAAACACCTGCTGAAATTCCTACAGGGACCTCATGCTGTTCCAACTTTTTGCAGTGTTCCAGCTTTATAGAAGTGCCTCCAGTCAGGATACTTGTATTTAGCGTACAGATATTACATTTGAGCCCTTAAGGTGAGATGATATGAAAACAATAAAACTCGATTTAAAAAAGAAGTAAATCTTGATATAAAAGACGGGAACACCACAGCACAGTGTTCTGCCCCCAGAAAAGCCAAAGTGGCACATTCAAGGTGGTCTCAAAATTCAGTGACATTGAAACAGACCGGAATCAGTTTATAGCAGAGGAACCCATGAGTTAGTTCCAGACAACACGACATGTTTCTAGCCTGTAAGACATACCTCAACACTGCAAAATGTAAAACCACATGCAGGAAAGTTTACATGTACATATGCCTTGAGTTGCCCTAAATATGAGATTTATATGATTCATATTTTCAAGAATCAGTGATACAGATTTCACTTTTAGCACATGCTGAAAAGCCTTGAGCCTGAAACTGTTTCCAAGCAGCATGCCTCGCCATGACCAGCACCAATCACTTCATTGTGGTATAAAGCACGTAAAGCTTGATGATGGCATTTAAGTGTCAGCACAAGATGTCCTACTGCAAATTATTTTAGCTGATGCAACTGAAGGTGAGGAAAGAGGTGAAAAATGAAACAGGAGTTACTGTCTGAAGAAAAGACACAAAATGCTAAAGTAGAGTTGATAGAACAGTGAACAGATGAAAAAGATTTAGAAAGGAATAGAAATTGTGCTGATTCTCAAGGAGAATGTATTTTCCCAAAGTGATGTCTGAATGTAAGAAAAGACAGTGAACCAATAATTATAATGACAAGAGCTTTGGTGGAACAAGAAAAAGAAAAATCAATTCCTGTTGCTGTACAAGCCTTATGTTGACATCAAATTAACTGAGAATTGAGATAAACGTATAGACCTAGATTATGCCTGTGCACTGAACATAATTAAAAGCTTCTACCTCCACTTCCCAAATTCTCTACAACCAATTTCCTTCTCTGCATCAAGATGCTATCCATCATCTCAATCTGATTCCTCTACAAGACCAACTGCTTGAGAAGTTTTCATTATATGCATTATTTTCATTCATTGCATTTTCATATTTACATCTTCAGTAAACTGAGTATATCAATAGCACTTAGAAGAACAGTTAATTCTAAGAGTGTGAAAACTGCTACTTAGAGATGATATGGTCTCCACTAAAACACCCACAGGAAAGTAAAGATGACCACCTTTCCTTCTACAGCTTTTGAAGACAGCACTGGAAAGGACAGATGTGCCGGACAGAAGGAAGCTTTCCTGTTCTGGGCCCAACCTAGCTGCTCTCACCAGAGGTGGCCGCTGTATTTGGTGAGCTCCTCTATTTTTGCTCTAGACAGGACAGTCAAAAGGAAGGAAGAGATAAGTCTACGCCTTTTCTCCAAAGAAGCCAGCATTCCTATCAGCATTTTGAGTTAAACTCAAATTTCTTTAAGATTATCTTAAGGCGGGAAAAATAGGTAAGAAACTTCCAACAGCTTCCTCTTACCTCTACCACTGACCCGAGCGAACAGAGTCATACAGAGCAGGGACAGCAACTTCCTGCTGCCCAAAATTTTAGAACTCTTTGGTCGTCCTCTAAATGAGCCTCTTGTGGCAGAAGCAGGAAATTCACTAAGCCTAATTCAAAGGCAGCAACACAAAGTAAACTACAAAATAAGGTATTTAGACCATTAGACTAGATTTGTTTTGGAAGAGTTCCCACTAGCAGCTCAGAAACAGGGTAACAAAGAATCACTGCCAAATATTCTCTCTTGCATCATATAACCTTGACTGACCTCGGGCAAGGACTGATTCCCCTTTCTATCCTCAGTTTCCCACTCAGACTTGTTTTGCAGAATGACACGCTTAGCAGCTGAATCACCCTTAACACGCTTCTCAAGTGGAGCTGCTGTGCCCGGGCCTGATGCACTTTCTTTTAGCGAGTGCTGGCTGCTGCCTATCTGGAAAGGGGTGGGGGGGAAGCACACTCAGGGCAGCAGCAGATTCCAAGTTGTTTCATTCCAAGTTTCTGTAGCCAAACAAACAGTCACTGTTCTGGAGATAACAGACTTTGTTTGGTTATTTTCATTTGGGGGGGGAATACCTCAAAGTCAGCCATAACCTATCTACTCTCTTTCCCTACCCCTTGCAAATCCCTCACGAAACTTGCAGTCAGAGACTTCAGAAACTTGAAACAAGTCAGAGAAACATCACCCTAGGTTTCAAATTCTCTCCATTTCTGCATCTGCAGATGACCACTTCTACCCTATTCTCCTTCCTCAAAGAACAATATTTATTTCCATTTTTTAATGCAAATGTGGAAAAATGTAATTTTACACTGCTGTTGTCTCCTGACATACTCTTACCTTGAAGATGCTGTCCTTTAAGTTATGCTTTGGATCAAATATAACATTGTCGTCTTACTTTTGTATGCTAGCTGTTACACTAAGAACGTTCTCCAAGCTAACACTAACGCTCGAACATTCATTGTATCGCCTTGATTTTTCCAGACTCCTGATTTCCAATTCAGTTGATTTGACAAGGAAATAAAACGCAAGTTTATTTCTGTCTCACCCCAGTGCCATATCTTCAACAATCCTTTCCTAGGAAGGGCCAGGTTTAACTAGGAGACTTGAAACAATGTTTCCCAGAACCCCAAGAAAGAACTTTCACACTCCCTCGTCCTGGCAGGGTCTTGGCACAGTCTCTTCCAGAGACCATGCGGGATGCAGGTCTCAAGTGCCTACACCTCAGGCATGACTCGCTCTGAGAAAGGACCCATCTATGCAGAACACAACTACAGTCCTTCAGATATCAAAGGGAACATAAATACAGTTTGGTAACAGAGACTCTGGGTAATCAAATAATTCATAAAGCAATTACCAGATGGTGTGGAACGTAACACAGGTTCAGTGAGGCAGCACGGCTGGAGAACTCTGAAGGAACAAGCAGCAGTAAATTTCTCCTCCTTAAAAGCTAATCTGGCTGATTATTCCCCAGACCCTGTTTTGGCACTGATGGACAAGAACTAATCCTGTTTCAAGAGGACTGAGTTTCTGAAATTACTGCTCATAGAACTAGTTAGCGGTCACCACACAGCTCTTCACAGACGCACCAAAACCGAGGCGGTCACAAGGAGCTGCTCCTTTTTAATGCCCACTTGCTAACATTAGACAGACGTTAGCAACAAATTCTATATTTGAATTTCCTACCTGCAAATCTCCTCCAAACAGCCCAGGAGGCAGAGGAGAGGGGGAATCCTGGAGCTTTCAGTTAAGCTTTCAGTTGATTGACCTGCAGCAAAAGCCAGTCCACCAGCTCCAGCTACGCTATTTACTTTCTCCTCCCTTGTCATCTGTCTGGTACTTTCCTTTCCTTCACCAGGCACAACCGCATCATCACGCTTTGGGGAAAGCCACTCTCCTCACCCTCACTCTCCTCACAAAAAAAAAAGATAAGCACATCCTTCACAAAAAAGGATGCTTAAACCCAAACGGTTACATGGGTGCACTGGAGCCTGTCCATGCATATCCACCTAAGAGACCCTGACAGGTGCTTTAAGGGAACAGCTTTTTTGTGCACAGCTAACTCATCAGCCATCCTCCTGTACATGCTATTCTCCCAGCACGCTTTTTACAAAGCACTGTGCTATCAGAGCAGATTCTTTTACATTCTTTAAAACCCAGAACTGCATCTTGAATTCCCTTCCCAAAGTCTGATCCTCCTTACCTAGGGCCATGTGTCCGATTGTCACATTTAAAATAGATACATTTAAAATACATATATTAGCATTTGAAAAAAAAAGTACAGGCAAAAAGACTCCATGTCATTGGAGGAGGGAAATAAATTTGAACAGCCTCTTAAAAATAAAGGCTCCTAAAACAACTCCAAAGCTTTGGGAATACAGCTTTTAAAACGTGCTACCAGTGGAAGAACTCTGGGGCTGGGAGCAAACTATCCTTCACAGCACGACCCGTCAGCTGCAAAGGAATGAGACCATGAAGGAGAAGAAAACCTGCCATGCCACAAGGGTTTGTGATGGTGTCCTCCTTTACACAGACATTTTGGAACTTGGCTCACGGAGTCCTGAAGACTGGCCAGCAAGTAGGTAAGGCTGAGGAACAGAAAACTGGAAGAAATCTGCCCAAAACAAAACCCTGGCAGAAGAAGAGAAGAACACCCAGGCGCGCAAGATGCCAGCACATGGAGTCCCAGGGCAACACACAGGCTGCCAAACCACACAGCTCCAAGTTTCTTTTTCCATATCCCAGACTTGATTTTCCCTATTACTTCCACAGCTGTTATGCTTAAGAGCACGATCAGCCCCAGGAAAGGCTGACCTTGTAGTACCTTTAAACTCCAAAACAAAGTGGCTGAACTAAAACTGTTTTTTAATCCCAACCATATTCTTAAATAACTTAAACATTAAGAGCAATCATCACGTCACCACAAGCTCTAATGCAAAAATGAATAAATATTTAATTAATTCACACCACAGGAGAATACAAAAATGAATGTCCAGAAGTAATGCAAGTCTTATTCTGATGCACTTATTAACACTGAATTGTAACTACCTCAAAAAAAAAAGTTATTTCAAAGGGACGATCTACAGAATGCTGCACTTCCCGAGACAGGTGAAGGAAGCCGAATTAGGTCCTCAGTGACTACCAGTCTTAGAAACATACTGAAACCAGTTCAGATTTTCTCCTAAGTTTTCTAAAAGACCAAAAGCTGCCTGAATCTCAGAGCAAGAAAGAGGGCTCAAGTTCATCTGCTGTTATAACTGAAAATAGTTTCTAGCAGAGGATATGGGGCTCAATAATGCATTACAGTAACAAACTTTATGAGTTGTAGCTGCCAGAGGAATAGATTTATTTCCAAAGAATATGTTTAAAGCTGTTACTGTCATATAGTAGCTTCCTCCATTAGTCAGGAGCCCTCCAGAAATTAGATTTGATAAATGAAACATCTGTTATTGTTCCAAGCTTATAAGCTTGGAACAGCTTTCCAAACAGAAAAGGTTTTGGAGTTTTGGAAGATAGTTTTTTTGTTTTTTTCTTCCCATGTATCCATTAATTAAACATTTAAAGGACAAATCTTGCAGTTATTATTCATAGTAGTATTTAATCATAAGGAACAACCTTAAAACCAAAGCAGCACAAACCCAGAGTTGTTGGAAAACAAACAGGAATGAGTCCTGAAAAAGGAATTTCTCCAATCATTCCTTGCATTTCCCTGTCACAAGAAAGCTGCTGAGCTCCCGGGAACTAAACCTCCCAGACTTTCTTGACCAGGCAGAGCCAGTGACACATTTGTAAATGTGTCAGGGAGTTCAGAGCCAGATTCTAGTTCCCCTGGTTACAACCACCTTCAGGGCTTCTGCTCAGTGCAAAGGCAGCTCCCGAGCTTGGTTAGATACAGAAGCCTCAGAAGAGAGATGCGCTGGAAAAATGCAGTTTTCC
>VXAL01012919.1:0-118036 GCA_013399475.1 Chauna torquata | reverse complement strand
GCGGCGCGGGGCGGCCGAGGCGAAGCCGCTCATCAGCATCACGGCGCCGGCCGGCGGCCCGCGGCTGGTGGCGCCGCCCTCCTTCGACGGCACCACCATGCGGCTGGTGGTGGAGCACCGCTGAGCCGCCCGCCGTGGGTGCGTGGGTGCGTGGGTGAGCGGGGGGGCCCCGCGGGAGGGAGGAGGAGGCGGGCAGGGAGCCTTCCTCCTGCGCCCCGGGCTCGCCGCCTTCTGCTCTTGGACTTCGCGCCTGCCACGCCGCGGAGCGCTCACCGAGTGAAGCCTCGGTGGAACGCCTTACGCGCTTGCTCCTTCCCCGGCAGCGGGTGCTTCCTCTCGGCACTGCCGTTCTTTCGCTCCGACGCTGACGGAGGCGTTCTCGTTGCCCCTGGGGTCACGCCGGGCCGGGACCGCAGCAGCGCTGCTCTCCGTAGCCCTGGCCGTGCCGGCTCGATACGGGACCTAGGTGACATCTCAGGAGGTATTCGCTTCTCCCCTCTGGCCCGCAGACCAGCTCCAGACCGCGGGCACAAGGTGTCGGGCATGTTAGATTCCCGTTCAGGCATGTGCGAAGGGGTGCGGCGTGTGCCGCCCGCATTTCCATCGTCCAACGGCCATTGGGAGAAGCCCTGGCTTCCCCAACCTTCTTCACGCTTCCGCGTACGTGCTGCGTTCAGCAGCTCGAAGGCTTCGTTCAGTCTTCGCCCCCCGAGGCGATGCTAGGCCGCGGGCCGCAGGTAGGTGCCCCGCAGCTGTCTGGCCCGCGGGGCGTCTGTTTTCTCAGCCTGTGCCGAGAGCCACCGAAACCAATCGTTTCGCCCGCGTCCTGGGGCGCTTGTTTAGCTGGTCGTCACGCCTGGGTTGTTCCCGTAGGTCCCAGTGGGAAGCGATGTCTGTGCAGCGCTGGAATCACATCTGTAGCCTTTTTCTTCTTCCCCGTTACTCTGCTGTGCCATCGTGCAAACCCAGCATTTTCATTCATCTGTATAACTTCCTTGTCCCTCTGGGGTTCCTTTCCATTTTTCTCTCTATCTGCTTTTTCACGGCTTCCTTCCATTTCCTACATCTCTTTTGTCTTTCTCTCCCTGATCAAATCTGTTTGTTTGCCTGGCGTAGATTTTTTCCCCTAGCAAGGACAGAAGCGTAATGAGTAGTTTCGTATTTCATACGAATTCGAGGATGAGCCGTTGATCGCTCTTCATTCCAACTGCTTTCGCATCAGATCAGGTCCCTTGATTGCAGCAGTGCTGTGCAGATCATGACGTGGCTTTAAAAAACAGCCAGATTTCACCGTTTAACCACGGGCTTTGACCAGCGCGAATGAAATGCCGTCCTCTCCAGGTCCCCTTTTTTCCTAGCTGAGTGAAAGCTAGAGCTTTCCTCAAGCTTTCCTTTTTTCCACTCCTGTGTTTATCCCGTGCTGCACATCATCTCTTCCTTCCTTCTTTGTTTTTTTTTCCTTCCTTTTTCACATCTTCATTCACAAACCCTGTCACCGTGCCAGGGACTCATCCATCTTGGGCTTTGTCACCTGTTGGCTTTTGGCAACATAGTTTTTGCCTGGATTTTCCTGCTGCTCCTTTTCTTTCATATGGGGGGAAAAAAAAAAAAAAGCGATGTTGCTTTTTTTCAGCTGTAGGAAGCTTGCCATATCTGCCCGCATCCAAATCCAGGCAGCGCCGACCCCTGGCTGCCTGCCTGAACAGAGCTTGTTTCCAAAACGTGTTTCTTCCTGCCTGCCATCAGTCTGTGTCTGCCTTTAAAAAGCAGTGGTGTGTGGATAGCATAGGTGAATGATTTTTAAAGGCTCATAAACTAATGTTTTTCAACGCCGGCTGTTTTAGTTGTGCCCTGTTCGGAAGAACGCACAGCCTGCACGATGAAGCCCAGCCTGTCAGCTTACGCTGAAACGTGCTGTGCGTAGGCTTCGCTGACGCTGCTGCCTTCACGGCCGGTTTGGTAAAGCAGCAGCCCGGTTTTAGTGGGGAGCGCAGGCATATTCCCAGAATTAAAAGGGCTCCATCCTTCGTCCAGCGAGTCAGTCTGGGAACGGGTGTAAGCATGAGCTTGTCCTTAAGGCCAGAGCTGCCTAGGAAACGTTTAAATAGAGCTCAGCTTTGATAGCGGTAGAAGTGATGACGCGTCTGGTTCGGGATGCTTTCCTGACACCCTGAAGCACACGGTTACGGGTCCTTTCTCTTTTGCTGACACGCGTCGTGCTGGATGCTGCAGTTGTCTTTCAGGCCAGTAAAGCTGTGAGGTCTTACATTTCCCAGCGTTTTCTTGTTACTGGTATTACTGGAATAAGGAAGCCGATAGTCCCAGGCTGGTCGCTGAGTACTTGGCCGTTACTTTCCAGGCAAATGCAAGGCTTCGTTACATCGCGGCGTCCGCATCGTGTTTCTGTACGGCGAGATGTAACCAGAAGTTCCCACATGTTCAGCCCATCTTCTCACGCGTGTTTCGGGGGGGGCCGTGCCTCCCGGATCGATGGCCTTGTCCTCTTTCTATGTACGTGCGTAGGGTTCACCAGGACCGCTCCGTGGGGAGCAGCAGGGAGTTACGGGAGTGCACGCTCCACAGCCCAGGCATCGGGATTGACTCTGCTGACAAAATAATGCAGCCTGGCCGCTCGGATTGGAAAGTTGGGATGCTGTTGTGTCATTCTCATCAGCAGCTCAGGAAATCAGTAGCAAGAATGCCGTGACAACGAAGGAGATGCTGTGCACTTCTCTGGAGTAGTAGGGATTGCTTAAATGTTTGTGGCAGCTCTCAAAGAATCGACTTTTTATTAATGATGCTTTTCTTTTTTTTTTTCTTCCCCCCCCTACAGGGATAAGGAAGAAGGATCACCCTCCTTTAACCTGAAATATGCTTGGTAACTCTAAGCATTCATCCTAAAAACGGCTTCTACAGTTTTCTCATTTTTTTGCTTCATACAAAACAAGGGTGTAAGTTTCTTGTTTCCTCCTAAATCCCCCCATTTCAGGAGTATGTGTAAATTTAATTATGCAGACGACACCAAATCGCTGCATTATTTTCTGCAAAGTTGCTTTTATAGGGAAGCCAAGCTGCAGACTTCACGTGTTGCCTCTTTGCTCGTGGCTGGTGGTAGCGGTGCCGCTACCGCTGTTTGTAAAACGGAGCGTGTAAGTGTAGCTGTTTCTAGGTTTGGGTCAAAACACAGCTTCCTCCAGGTCCCCGGAGTGGGTTGGGATTAGCCGGTGTAGCCGTACGGCTCTTTAAAAAAAAAAAGATCCTCAGCTCTCTCCCGCTGTGGTAAATGAGGGTCTTCCCCATAGGTTTCGGTGCCAACTTGAGGTCAGATTTCTATTTTTTACTCTATAGTTATGCACTTTGAATTGCAAACAGAGAGATCTGTAGCATTTAGGTCATCTGTAGTGTTTATTTTTTGGCATGGTTCAAAAGAGATTGTGTAAATATCAGAAAACGCGTTTGATTGCTTTCATTTTTCATTTGCTCTTTTGTACTCTGTTGAACATCACAAGTTGCCTTGATTATCGCGGTGCTGAAATACAGGAAAGCCAGAAAATGAATGTAATATTTTTAGACCCCGGTTCTGAAGGAGGAGNTATTTTACTTTTCTTTTATTTTTCTTAAAGGCTGCCGCGTTGCTGAAAAGGCGATCCTAGCCGTTTCCCCGAGAGGAGCTGTTTTATGTTCCCGCTCCACGAGCCTGTGCTCATTTCTTTACCCGTTGTTTGACAGGTTCAGCTGAGGGCCACGTCCGCACTGTCTGTGTTCGCTAAGAAAATCTCTCTCTTTCAAACCAGAAAATATCTGATTACTCAAAATGCAGTGGGGTATGAGCAGATGTCCCACTTTGCTCAAACCGCTGGTTTGCTGCCAGCAGCTAGTTTGTCTCGATGCAAGAGAGCTACTAACAGGAAGGTGAAGCTATATGAGTGTGTTCCTTGCCCAAAATTCCAGCTCAGCGAAGCACTTTGGGAAGCCCGTAAATGTAAGATCAAGCCTAAATTATTTAGCGTGAAGCTTTCTTGAGGTAACAAAAAGGTTGAAAATTTAAAATAGAAATGCCCATCCCGAAAGCCTGGACCTGAGGGTTTGCCACTTGGAAGGTTTTCCTGCACCTCGTCCCAACTCATTCTCAAACTAACAGGCAGAAGAGAATTATTGCACCAGTTTTTGAAGTGCAAACACGTATTCCATCCCTGTTTTCTAATGCGGAACTCAGGTATTTCCGTGATCTTTCTGCTTATGAACAAAGTCTGCCTTTTACCTGGCAAAGTGGTTTTTCTGCGTTCAGTTTTCTCGCTGATAAAAGTTGGATTTCTGAGTGTGAAGGCTTTACCGGACAGGACTTTTTTCACATTTTCCTTACTGTTTTATAAACTTCACGATAAATTTCTAAATAATTTTTTTAAGACCCAGTAGGCTGCCTTTTTTATTCTGTGAGGTATCCTCATCCAAATCAGAAGGGTTTCCATAGAGGCTATGTATGTAGGTCCTTAAAGAAGATCTTCACACCTTGTTTTGTTGTTCAGATGAGGAAAACGGCCAGACACAACTCCATTTTGGGAAGGAATTGACTACTCAAAGTATTTCCCACGTTTTTTCAGTTGTGTTCAGTGCCAAATTCCTACTGTTCAATTAAGAGCAAAATTGAACTGGCCAGTTTTGCGAAGCAGCCACAGTTTACTGCGGCTCCAAGGTCTGAAGCTAGGACAGGCCTTTCCCAGATGCTTGCATAGCAAGGGGGGAAAATGTGTTGAAGTAATCAGAACCCAAAATTTCTGCTGCAGTAATACCAAGGTTTCTCTAAACTTGTTTTAAGTACGTTTTTTCACACAGAGGGGAAAAACAACCTGCTGCTAAGGAAGTTTCAGGGTTTTCTCTTCTGAAAGAAAACCCTGGGTTTTCATTTCCTTGAGTAACTTGCAAGAAACAGAAAAATCAGCTACGACTGTCTTTATATGCGTGAGATTTTGTTTCAGTGGAATCTATTTGTTCACAGGCACAAACTGAAGTTGCCCTCAGGATGAAAGGCACTGCAGGTATACAGATAGTGAGTGATTTAACATGTATCTTCTCATTTATCTTCATTGTTGTGGGAATCTAATGAAAAAATAATACCCTGACCCTTTTTAAGAGCTTGAAGTGCCCAGCTAGAGCACATAGCGTGTAAGCTTAACCCCCCTGCTCTTCAGTCCTATGGTCCGCAGTTACAAGCCTTAACTTTCCGCCGGGATTCTGGCTGAATGCCTCTTAAAGAAAATGAACGCTTCTGCACCATTTTCATGACACAGGAATTCTGTACGCGTTGCGAGTAGAGCATCAGCGTTATGCAAAACAGTACTTCGGACTGCAGGACAGTGCAGGTACCTGAGTAGGTTGTCCGCCGGGACATAAATGTGTACGGTACGTACATTATAATACTAGCATCTGTGTTTAAAAATATTTGCGTCCTATCTTTTCCTATATCGGTGCTCGGAGCGAAGTTTCACATTGCAGTTTACAAGCTATAGGTGTGCACACACAAACTCAGGGTTTACAGTTTCACCCGGTGTACTTGAAAGGAAAAAATGCCTAGCAAACAAGTGCCCAGGATTTCAACATGTATTTGTTGGAGGAAAATTTTGTAGGTTTTTTTTTTTTTTTCCTAACTGCCTGTAGAAATGAGAGCAATGAAATGAGGCAATACCAACAGCTATTTATTTTCTCAGGGGAGATTTCTTCAGTGGAATGTGTCACTTCTAATGTCAAACAATGTTTGCTTGATTTTGTCTGTTGCTGAACAGACTCCGTGTTTGCATTGGGGGGTCGGTTTTGCAAGGAGCTGAGCTTCCCAGACCCAGTGCAGCAAAGCCCTCACACGCACCCTAACTTCAGATACCCAAGGAGATTCCTGGGGACTTCCCTGGAGCCACGGTCATTGCTCACCCACCGACGCAACGCTTTGCTGAGCTTGGCCCAGAGCGCTGAGCGCCTTGCGGACCTGAGTCCCGGGTCCTTCACGTTGTGTGTGTCAAACCACATCTCTGGGCTTGCGCCTGGCATGCAGCAGATATTGCCAGGAAAGGCTGCTAGAAAAAAAATCCGGTAGCGTGGTGCTCCTCCGTGTATAGCCTGTGGTGAGATTCTCCAGCTGGTGGGGTGATGTGTAACCACGTATCCTGGGTGAGAGTCGAGCCCTCCGCGTCAGGGCTCACGAGCTGCTGGTGTTTTGTGTTTCACGGTGCAGCCACAGTACGTTACAGCTGAATTCACCCCCTGCACGGAGCAGGGCAAGTCCTGTCCACCCCTCGAGTTCCCTCTCAGCCCCACAGTCAGGGCTCAAGGTCTGCGACAGCCGTCCCCACGAATTTTAGGTCAGCATCGGTTTAAAAGGCTCAGCGGGACTGGAGTGATGCATGCACGTGGTTCTGGTCCTTTGCAGCAGGGTCGGTTTCACTTGGTTAAAATTAATCCTTGGTGAATGATTTACAATGTATTTATGGGTTGTGTGTGTGTGGTTTTTTTTTTTCGTGTCTGCGTTCAAAGATGCCTTTACTATCTAGTGTTGATGGCCAAAGTGTCATTCCTTATTCTCATAAATCACCATTAACTTGTGGCTACCTGAGAACACATACAGTACTTTTAAAATGCTTGTGTTTTTTCCCCCCCTTTTCTGTGTTTCTCCCCCCTCTACCTTTTTTTTTTCCCTTTTTTCTTTTTTTTCTTTTTCTTTCTTTTTTCCCCCCTTTTTAAGGGGGTGGGTTACCAGTGTAAAGATATTTAAAAGTGCACATGTGAAGTAAGGATAGCGACTGTAAGGGAATGTGGGTGGTGTGTCTGGTGGGAGAGCAGTGGCTTGTAAGGCAAACATGAAAATGCCGTGAGCATGGTGTGAATAACGGGGAAAAAAAAAAAAAGAAAGAGCTGTATAACTGGAGAAAAACAGACTCTTTGAGCTGCTTTCAACGTAGACGGCACTGTGGGGAGCGCACAGCCGAAGCCTGGAGCAGTCCCGCTGCCCAACGCCGTGAGCCTGGGATGAGAGGACAGCCGAGCAGCTCTGAGAATTGCACTAGCAGCGTGTTGCACGTCAGGGACGCTTCGTGGCGTCGGGATCGCGTGAGAACAGACTGGTTGAAACCGCTGGATGCCAAAGGTTGTAGCTGAATGAGTAAGCATTTGTATTACGGGTGGGTTTTCTGTTTTGTTTTGTTTTGTTTTGAATGTTATGACGAATAAAATGTATTTTTCAGTAAAAGACACACTGCAAGTAAGCCTCCTTGGTCATATCTTTGCGGAGTTCCCTTTGCTGTCGTGCAGAACAAGTAGCAGCAGCGTTACTTGCCTGAACGTGTAAACAGTAAAGAAGAAAAGATTTCAGTGCAGAACAAAGGCAAAGCCCCACGCTCAGAGTCTCCCCGAGCTGGTCATGGTGTCCTAAGTGTTTCTGACCTGACCTCACTCCGTTTGCTCAGCCCTTTTAGGACAATGGGAAGCTGGGGGCATTGCTTCATTTGCTTTTTATTTTTTTCCCAGATATAAATGAAATTAAAAGAGAACCGCACAGTTTCAATGTAGTGACTGTCACCGGTGTATCGGTTTGGATATCCAAGGAACTGTATCTTTGGTGTGATCTGTTGGGATAGAGCAGTTGGTAGAGTGAATAATTTTTTTCTCATTATCCTCTTTGTTATTTTCATTGTCTAATATTGAGATACGATCAAAGATAGGATCACCTTGTTGGTAGAGAGCAGTATTGCTTGAATTATTCCTAGGAAAAGCCTTTTGCTGCTTTAATGTGATGCTTTTACCCTTGCGGAGGTTGAGTGGCTTAACTGATGTTAAGTCCAAATGCTTAAAAAAGCATGAGTCAAATGTCAAAAATTCACAAAATGGACTTGAAATTTAAAGATTGGCTCTTCAGTTGAAAAGAATCCTTTCTCTTCTCAGTTTTCAGTATGTAATAGGCAAATTACATCATCCTTTATATATTATGTTTTAATATATATTCTTTATTGTATATTTATATATATAATCCTTTTAACCGCATGCCTGAGATACTTAAAGGAAAACAGATTCTCACCTCGTTATTTATCTGCAAGTAATACAATTTGAAGTAAGGCATCTGTTTTGAATCTGCCGTATCATTTCAAGGCACCGTCTTCCTACCGTGCTGAAAGCCCAGGTTTGACGGTAAAGCAGTTGTTTGGTGTTCGTGATATTCTCTCTCTCTCTGGGTTCTTTGAGATCTGTACCTCAGCCTTGCATTTAGGATAGATGTCATCAATGACTTAACTGCCAATGTGTAGCTAATGATTGTTATCTGTATCTCTTCATATATACGGAGATACAGATCGACTAAATGAGAACAGATGTAGAAAGGAAGAACTGGGAAAAGGGGGAAAAGAAGTGGGGAGGGCAGAGCCACGCAGCCTCGTCTCAGCAGGAGCAGGCTGGGTGATCACAGGCTATCAAAGGGTGACCAAAGGAATCAAATTAATTGTGGGAGGAGAGCGGAGAGAAGGGCCTTAGGTCACTTCGTTCAGACGAGAGGATTCTGAAATGGCGAAGGGAGCTGGGATTGTCGGCAGGGAAATCTGGGACCTGCTCCTTTACTTTTCTCTCAGAAGAGTCGCTGGAGCCTGGAGCCTAATTGCCGTGCAGCTCTGTGGGGAGCTCTTCCCAGCACTGCCGGTTTGGCATGAGAGATGAGTCTTTTAAGCTGAAACCTGTACTAAACAGAGGCCAAAAGTACATGTGTGTAGAGAAATGAACTCTCACCTGTCCCTAAGGAGCTCAGTCTTGCGGCCAGTGTTCATTCACCAGCAGCGCGCCTTACACTACAAGAATCCACTGAAACTAAGGCAAAACAGTGCCTTAGGGTGCCTCAAATTAATCTGAAAAGTCAGGTGAAATACTTCTGGGATTTTCAAGGGTTGGTGGAGAAAATCTTTGAGTTTCCGAACAGTCTTCAAAACGTCACTGGTAGGAATGATGAGACCAAAAGGTAGAAATCCAGCACTGTTTGTCAGGAGTGGGAACAAAGCAAAAGGAGAAGCAGTTCCCCAATGTCAAATCTAAGCAAGCAATCCAGGATAAAACAAGGCGATATGGTATGTTTTGGGAAAAAAGAAAAAAAAACCACTATTATTTTATAATTGCTGTCACCTTGGGTTGCCACTATGGAGAGCAAGCAATTGGCTTGACAAACCCTAGCTGTATCCCTAGTCTCTCCACCCGTTTCATTTTTGCGGTACCTGTCATCTGGTACCCAACTAGAACCCGACGCTGCAGAAGGCTGCCTGCCAGCCCAGCGCTGCGGCCGCCCTGCTCTCCCGTGACCTCTGCCGGAGCAGGCGCGCGTTTCAAGTTGAAAATGCAGTTAACAACCTTGCTCAATCAGGACTTCTGTTTGTTTTGCTATTTTTAACAAATCCTCCGTTATTCTAAAGTACATGGACACTTCAGCATGCATTATGTGTGTTCCAGACTCCTACAAACATCCATATTTAAGGACTTTCATTTCCTTCTGTTCTGTAATCTCCGTGTAGCCAGAAAAACTCCGCACCGGATGCCCTCAGTAAGCTAGAGCCGACTTCATCAGTAACGCATTCCTTGGAAATCCGGGCTAAGTATTTTACAAGTTGCTGAATGTGTGTTCAGCTAGCACCATTCAGCAACGACTGATTCATTTTGATAAAGGAAATAATTAAAATTATGGTCATGTTCCCACTAACAAAGGAAAAGGAAGACGCTGCCAGAATGCCTGAAGGCTGCTCTGAGCTCACACTGACTTACACCCAGGCAGCTCTGGTCTGTGTCCATTTTTGGCAGGAAAGGAGGCATTTTACCAGCAGTTGTTTACAAACAAGTTGTTTATGGTATACAAAAATCATGATGTTTAGTCCTGATATCCGCTGATCATCAGCTTCATTGATGGGTTAATTCGTAATAATTCTCAGGAATTTAAGTACAAACCTAAACTGCATTGCATGATCGTCTGTGTATTTCTTCATCTGGCAAAGGAAAACAGGCTTCTCTGTTTATTTTGCTTATAGAACTTTTTGTTTAAACATTTCACAGAGCCATCAAGTTATTATTTCATGGAAAACAGAATTGGAGCCTCTGTCTTGGAGGAGGTCTGCCTTCCAAACCATTGATCTTTATCTTCCAACGTGTTCTGTGCACAAGCTTACGTTTAGGAGTGGAGCAAGAAACTGAATCCTGAAATTTGAATACTTTTTGAAGAGTATATGAGAAACACCCTTTAAAAATTATCAGTCCTTCATAGTTGAAGGGAAAAGTTGCAAAATCTCTTTCTCAAGTGGGTTGCTTTTTGGAATTATTATTCCAATTCCTGAATTATTATTGTGTTGTTCTTTCAGTGCCTTTTGATTAGAAAGGATTGAGCATTTGTTCTTCACATATACTTCCGTATGAAATGTTACTCAATTGCTACCACTGCTAATTATTTAAAAGTACATGTAATAGACGTTATTAAAATGTATGTTACATATTTGCAATTAACCCTCCATGGTTTGATAAGCATCCATAGTGTTTGCTTTGGTTGTAGCCCTAAGTGTGTTTTCTCTTCAAATGCAGGATTAAGCAATGTATTAATTTCACCTTATTTTTAGAGGATCGTTGGTTTTGTTGTTTTCGTAGCTATGGAGCCCAAGTAAGTAAGCCATTGCCTTCCATTACCCAGCTGTTGGACTAAGACCCTTCTGGCATCCCCATTATGTCCAGCTGTTAGGGTCAGATAACTTCAGCCACAAGTGTATTGCTGCCGTACCGGGGGGTAGCCACGAGGACATTTATCACTTCTGAAGGAGTGACACGGGCTCCATTTGATTTAGTGTCAAGGGATGCTGTCAAAGCTGTGGTAGCCTCAAAATTACCCTTACAGGCTGGTTGTCCCATTCTGAAAGAGCTGTTTTCAGTAATGCAGATGGGCATATGATTTTCCCCAGGAAGCTGTGCCGGGGCTTGATGAGTAAATAAAAAAACAAAGCACACAGATCCAGGAGACTTGATGTATTTATGTTAAACAGACCTGTGCATGTTCACATGAAGGAAAAGCAAACTTGGTGTTGTTGGCATAATACCCAGCAATGGCCAGATTACCTTTCAGAATCAGAAAATACTTTATCTCTGGTAAGTGTCGACGCAGAGGACGGGCGAGTAGGTCATACCTCTCCTCTGGGCGCAGCCGGATGGCCATCTCCAGCATGCGGTTCATCCCGCTTGGGCTCTACACCACCCGCTGCAGCTACCGCCATCTCTTGACCAGAGGGAGCCCCAGACAGGCAGGTGTCCAACTAACATTGTCGCATCCTGTGTGCTGGGGAATGAAATAGTTCCTCTTGCCCCCATCAGCACCGCTCCTTCCCCAATGAGCGGCTGTCCCAACCCTGAAGGTAACAGACAAAACCAAGACTGAAAACAAAACAAACTTTTCATGCTGTATTTTTGCCTGTTTTATTTACGCTTTGACTAGAAGAAGTGTGTCAGCATCATCAGGAAAAACAACAAACAGACTATTTCATCCTGTTGATAGTTTGATTTCTGCAGATGGGGCACTTTTGGTCTTTTACAACATGAAAGAATTTGGGATTTTTTTTTTTTCATATTCTGGTAATACAGTTTTTTCAAGGCAATCTATGAGCTTTTTGGTTTTGCAAAAAACAATTCTTCCTGGCTTTTTCTTTTATTTTTTGTTTTGAGCACTCACAAACCTTGTCCTATAAAAATTAAATCAGATGGATCATGTCAGAGATCAGCTGAGCTGGGATGAGGTATATTCTTTCTTAATCTGTAATGTTGTTGTAAATGTAAAATGTATTTTTCTTTCCACAGTTCTTGTGAAGCCACTGCTTGAAACAAGCAAAAAGGTACTAATGTAAGTCATTTTAATTGGATGACTGGTATGAGTACTGATTACTTGTTTGCATTCAAATATGAGCCTAACTTATCTAGAAAAAAAAATGTTCTGGCTCTGCACAGACTTTGCTAGACTATACATTCAAAATGGATTTCTTTCAGGACCTTCTCATTCATCACAGTTCAGAATTGCCTTAGTGGGTGCTCGTTTTTTTAAATACACCTGCCTTGATTACACACAGTGGCATAAACTTTCAGAAGGCAACCTTGAAGAGCAATTGGTGTTGGCTTAATTCTGCTCCTGGTGATAACTGCAGAAATTATACCATTGATTTCAATTGGAACAGAATTAAGGCAACTGAAAGTACTTTTGGAAATGTTACCCCACATTTTTAATCAATTGTGTTTAACTATAGCAGTGAATAAAAAAAAAAAAAGATAAATAATAAGAAGCAGCAAGTTCTGACTGCTTAAAAAAAAGGAAAGATCCTTTTAAAATCATGTAGAATAAAACCTGCTCTTTTTGTAAACAGGCAATACTGAGTAAGCAGGAATTCATGGTCCCATCTGGATGTTAATTGTATTTGAATATTTGAATGAGGATTGGTCATAGGCCTAAAACACCTATACTTTAAAACATATCATAAATAATCATTCTTTATACATCATAATTTTTCTTACTGCATGTCAAAAACATGGACTTCTGTATTCCCTAAGAAAGAAAAATGAGGGATTACTTTTGCTTTTGGCACAAAAAAGTAAAAATAAAGAACTAGCACCACCCTTAAGGGAGCGCATGGTACACCACCAAATTAGTCTTTATTTGCCCTAGCTTTTTTTTTTTTTTTTTTTTTACAAAAGTCTTAAATATAGGTTAATATGTAAACACTGTGCACGCACTGGGAGTCTGATCCTGGCCTGTTGAAATCAATGGCAAATTTCCCATTACCTGTAGTAGTGCAAGATCAAGCTCCAAGTTAGTACTGTACGTACAAACCTAAGTCATTGAGGGAGCCATGGATTCAGGATAGCAAAAGCTCAGGTGCCCGTTTCAAAACCAGCTGCTGGATGAATCAGATGCAGTGCTGAAAACCTTCCTGCACATGTCGGAGTTTTCTTGATGGAGAGGGTACTCACAACCTGCCAACAGTTCTGCTTTTCCTCTCCTTGCGGTGTACCGTCTGCCAGATGGTAGACTTTCATACTTGGTCACGGAATGCCTGCAAAGATACAATGTGGTAGCCTGGCATTAGCAATCTACATATGCAAAACCATGCCCCGCAGGTGAGGCTAGATGCAAACACTTTACATAGGAGGTTACACTGCCACGATGGTATAATCAGAAGATATTTTAGCATCTGCAGAATAACAGCTACTTAACAGATTCTTAGGATTTCCTGGAGATCCTCAACCTCTTTAATTCCTCTCAGGCTTACCACCTTTTGGATCAGAAAAGACTGAATGGAAACCTGGCACAGGCTCTGCAAACATTATTGCCCTTAGGTCTTAGCAAATAGGGATTAGGAGGGAGTAGTAAGGCTTCTCACATGGCAATGCAGTTACTACTCTTTGGCTACTGGAAAGTATCTTTTACCTTATTGTCCAGTTGTTTAGATCTCAGGAATGTTGATGCCTTAATAAAATATGGTAGCACACAACAGTTGCAAGAGCTACACATGCCAGCTACCTTTATCGACTCTAGTAAATAACAGATCATGAGGAAATCTTTCAAGTTCAGCTGGGTTATGGCTATGCACTTACTCTCTCAATAGTGGCATAGAGAGCTACTGCCGGCAGATTTTCAGGTCACCTGATGAGAACTGATCATATGTTCGGGACCAGTGTCCTGCCACGTCAGACAGCTGACTTGTAAAACCAAATTAGAAAACTTGACAAAAGTGCACAGTCAGAGCAAGTTCAGTGATCTTCTCAAAGTCCTTTCTGAATCTCAGGGCCGACGGACAGGGAAGAATGGGTTAGCAAGAAGCTGGTGTGCATGACAGCCTGTGCTGCACCTGCACGTCTTAGGCTGAAATTTGGCCTCTGTTGTTAATCTCTCATGGCTGTGAACACCAAAAGTTCCACATTGAGCTGCTGGCTGGAAGGACACCTCATAAATCGTGTGCTGTTAGTTCTTACCTGAATGGAGACTCGACTCTGTCCATCTGCATACAGACTAAAAATGGGTACTGTGAAAACTGCACTGTGGAGATGAAGTCTAATGTTGTTTCTACTTCCAAAGTGGTTTCCATACCAGTTTTTACAAAGAAGGAATCCACCTCGGTGTTACCAGCTATAAACATGGCAACCCTGGAAATAAATTCAGGCATTACAATTAGTTCAAAACACATCAAGAGAGAGGGAAATAAATTCCAAACAGTCCTAGCATCCATATATTAAATATGCTCTCCAAGGAGCCCATTTTTCAGGTAAAGGTATATAAATTGAGAAGAGACCAGTAGGAACTGGTATTTCCCAGGTGGAGAGGAAAAGAGAACTACCAATGTTCTCCCACACACATAACTGTTCTTTAATTTTAACTTAGCTGCAAGGTCTTTTATATTTAAATTCTTCTCATTGGGACTACCAGGGCTGAGGAGCCTGAGCTCCCTAAAGCTACAGCACACACTGGGGGTATCTCACCGGTTCTTGACGTTGGTTTTGGACTCCCTGTACCACAGGCTGAACTCCATCCCTCCCGAGATGTCGATGGCCAGGCCACCTTGGAAGTCTGCGCTGGCCCTCGGCCCGGACTGCAGCTGAAACTCCTGGAGCCATAAGGAAGCACAGGGACACCCCCGTTACGGATTGTGGACCTTGGTGGTTTCCATACTCCCTTCTGTACTGCTGTCAGCAGGCTCTGCTGGCAGGCCAGCTCGGTCAGAGTGAAATCCTCTCTGGAGCCCCAGCATTGGTGCAATGCGGCGTGGCTTCTTCAGCACACCCGAAAGTAGCACAAATTACATCTTCAGTAGCTGGCTGGCCAAGCCCATAAGCTAATGCACCTTAATTGCCATTGGTAATTTGCATTTAATGCATTTTCCTTCAACCGTCAAACATGCTCATGGCTTCTTGAAACCTCTGCGGCTGGAGTGGCAACGCACTGTGTGCAGTCAGTTTCGGAAGTGACAATAACTCAGGGTCACGACAGCTCATTACTTTCAAGTTTTGACACACAGCCAAGATTTTAAAGTTCACTCAGCTTGGCAATCTAAATCACTTTAGAGTTGTCCTGCTTCCCTAAGAACTAGCAGATTAATCCACTGTTTTATAAGAACCTTTAATTTGGGAAAAGTTCATTCTGATCTTGTCTCTCGCGTACAAGGACGCTTCTTCCTCCCTGCCACCTGGTTCTCTCCCACCTCCAGGTTTCTGTGCCTGTGGTGTTTCCAGCAACTGTAGAGCTGCAGGTATTTGCAGGGTGTGTGAGTACTTCATTTCCTCCCTCTTTTTGATGTCTGGGCATCATAAAAGTCTCTCTCCTCCTCCTAGCTATTCAGTAGCCCAGTGGTTCCAGCTAAGGCTGTCCCGACAGTCAAGAAAGGAGCAAGCAGATACAGTCCATCTTCCAAATCCCTATAGCAGGGAGTGAGGTTTGGTGAGGCTTAATTCAGTGAAGTTTTCCTGCCATAATCAAAGACTTTGAGAACTATGGTGGCTGTATATGGTTACTTCACCTTTTAGGGTAAAGAAACAATCCCTGAAACAATCTCTTTGGTAGAGCCAACTTAGCAGTCAGTCACTGCTGAAGTGGGCATGAGATTTAACACAAGAATGCTGTGGGCTGGCCATAGCTTACAAATCCAGCATGCCCCCAGCAAGTGTCATGACTGTGTGCTCTGATTTCTTATTTTCACCCAAGTAAAAAGTCATGGGTTGAGAGTGTTGTCCTTCCAAAATCAAAGGTTTTTTTTCTACAGACTGCAATGGAGGAAGGAATACTTTCTGAGTTAATTACAAAATACTTTTTGGTCTGTTTGGATGTGGAGATAAACATCTGTTTTATTTTATTTTACTTTGTTTTTAATTGGGACTGAATTGGTCAGTAGTTGTTAATGACTGAGCAGGTAACAGTATACATTCTGGCAGAGATGTGCACACAACTAGAAGAGCAGATATTTTTAAATACATTGTCAAATTGCACCTAAGAATACTAGAGTATGATTGGTGTGCAATGGCTGCACAATTTAAAGCTTTAAAGGCTACCTAAAATGAAGGCAAGTTTGTCACTGAAACCGATAGAGAATCTAAGGAGCACTTGTCTTGCGTTTTACTAGCTCATCTATTTCCTTATTTAGAGCTCAGTCCTGTCCTTCGTCTCATGTGCAAATCCAATCTGGACTAATGGGAGGTGTAAATCACAGGGACCCAGACTTCTGAGGAGCAGTATTTTCCTGTCCCTTCCTATTTTAAGCGTTGTGTGTCATTTGCAGTGGAAAGTGTGATCTGAAATATCAGAATTGGTAGTGAGTTGCTGTTTAACATGCTGACATGTGGTCTGTTTCAATAAAGAGTTTCTTTATGTACTGCACTGATAGTGCTACTGTAACGCAGCACAGAGACTGCTGGAAAAGGCACTTCTTTGGGAACTGGCTATCTTCCACTGGGTTCTGGCTTTCAAATGGTTCCTCTGACCTATTAATAAAGTATTTAATTTCTCTGTGCCTTTGGCAGGTGTGTTGCCTAGGAGAAATATTAACACTACTGAACTTCAACGCAGGTGACTTTGGACTCTCAAAAACAGTTTTATGCGAGTTGTTTATTTTATAGACACAATTATAGCTTCTGGACTGTTATTCTTAGCATTCTAACAGCACTGTGAGAACTGGCAATGGCTGTAAAACATGCTCTGACTTCAGTTTGTGAGGCTATGGGAGAAAAGATTTTATAGACAATGGGCGGGAGCATAAGCTTCAGCAGCAATATTATTAATTTGGAAATCACCTCTCTCTGAAATGTGCCTATTGGGATTACTGCAGTTGTAAAGTTAATGAAAGGAAGCAATTTTCCAGGGAGGTTATCTGGTAGATTTGACAGCACTACAAGTATAAATCAGTTTTGGTCTTGCTATGCCAAATGATCCGTACAAACATCAATGAGGGGGGTGAGATCTTTTCTAAGATTTAAAAATAACTTTTCTCAAGATCAGGCTGCACTGATGCAGTAATTGCAAACTAAGTACTATGTCGGTTCTTTTCTTACAATTCAATTGCCCCATTTTTAAGCTCCTCTCTTGGCTTCCAAACCTTCCTTTTGGTGGTTGGTCTCAACTGCACTGTCCATATCTTATGTATGTTTTTCGCCTGTTCTGAAATCACACTGCGGTCAGCTGTGGCACACTGAGTTGTGGTATCACAGAGTGAGCACTGTTTCACATGCTCAGTTTTCTTCTTTGGAAGAAGACAAATCCACATCTGTCTTGGTTGCCTATAGTACATGAATTTGTAAAGGGGCTTATGTTCTGAGCAAGCCCTGGTCATGCTGGCCAGGGAAAGTGGAGGTAATACTCAAATACCAAGAAGCTTGTTTAATTACGGCTCTCTACTGGTTTTCCTCAGTTCCAGTATTACGCCACACACACTTTCAGTCTAACAACGTTTCCAGGTTCAGTTGTTAGTCACAGTTCAAGGATTTGAGAGGTGGAAGCATTTCTAATGAGGCTTAACTGGGTTATGTGTAAGTGTCCAAACACTGTTGATGTTGCTGCTGACCTGGAACATCGATGTAAAACCATTCTTAGAAAAATGTGTTGTGTTTAAAAAGCAGCTCAGCTTGAAGCTGTTTTCAACAGTGCTTTAAACAGTTTTGGCCTTTGTGGCGCTAGAGGTAAGAACAAGTGCCTTTTTGGTTGTAAACGCTCACTTTTGGTGGTGTCCACTGCTTGAATCCCAAAGATCCTAGGCAGCAACCGTGCTAGTGGTAACCCAAGAGAGAAAACAGTGGGATCCCATCTAATCACAGTGCTGCCCCAGCTTCCAGAGAGTCAGTGTCTGACCAAAAATGATACACCCTGATATTGTTAAAAAGGGCATGCAGTCCCAGAACTGGTGTGCTCCAGACTTTTACGAGGTTCTCCAAAGACCAAAGAAGAGGAGTGGAGAATCTGCTGGCTGGCAGAGCTCTCGGGGTGCTCAGCCAGGTGATTCTGCCGAGGGTATGCATGGAGCTTGGTGCACACACAGCAGTTGGAAATATTTAAGTTCTGTAAGCACCATGCTCGTATGATCATCTTTCTCACCTCTACAGTTTGTTTGTTAAATAGGTCATGCTAAAGTTTTTGCCCATAATCCACATGTGAGATTGTTGTCGGAACAAGCTTTAGTTTGCCAATTTGTGCACTACCTGGGAAGCCCTCTAGACTTATGATACCATTGCCAAGGGGCCGTGCTGGGTTCACGATGGGGACAGCTGTCTTGCTGTCTTGTGCAGGAGGTGCTTCTGTGTAATTTTGATCAGAGTGGATTTTCTCATCATCTACTTTTGGCATTTTCTTTTGCCAAGATATAAAGGGGAATCAGCAGCCATCTGTCAGGCAAGAAGGTCATCTTTCTGCAGTTTCGCATATGAACAATATTGCCAACAACTGCCCCGAAGTCAAGCAGTTTTTTGAAAACTCCGGTTCATGGAGTAAAGTTTGAGGCTGCAGATGTTTCCTGAGCTGAGTGTTGCACTTAAATCTACAAGTTCTAAGGTGATCCTTGTTTGGAAAGAACTGAAACATCAAACCAAATGCTGGCCCTGCCCTTTAGTATGTCTAGACTTTTACTCCTCCAATAATACGTTATGTAGTCAGTTATGAGTCTATATTTAAGCATAAAATGAACAAACCATTTGGGCTGACAATTGCATAAAAACTGTGTAATCTCCATTTTAATTCCTGTTTTAGCCTGGCTATAAGCATGTGAAATTTGCACCTCTTAGCATTGTTCTTTGAAGGTTAGTGACCCAGGAAAGTTGGAGTACCAGTGATTCATTCATTCACCTCCTGACAGTTATTGCCTCATTGGATGTAAGGTCTCTGGACAAATTCTGAAGAGTAAAACCTAGGTGGTTATGTGGGACAGTACTGTCTTACAAGAAACTGTGGGAGACAAGGCAATAGCTGATAGCAATATGAGTTTTCTACAGGAAACTCAGTTGGATTTGGTTTTATTCAGTGTTACTTTGTTTTCTAGAATACGTGTTCTCACCTTTGTTCTAGATAGCTTTTCATGTAATTTCATTCTCTTGTTTCATATTTGTGACTTTTCTGTTGCTCCCATAATAAGAGAAGCCTACATAGCATTGATCAAATTTGTCAACATCGGAAAAAGAGAAAATAAGATGCCCTATATGGGAGAGAGAGCATCTGCATTTAAGCGGCAGAAAAAGAAGCAAACAGTGTGCTATTAGTACCTGCGAGTAATCTGTCAGGAGGAGAAGTCCTTTCACCACGTTAATGGGATCTCCAGTTGCTGAGAGCATTTTAGACATTAAATCACCATAGCCTTGGAAAAATGTAACTGGTCTGAGTTGGACATCAAACAAAATGGCTGACATGCCAGCAAAGGAGTCCAGGTTTTCCTCGCCTTCATCAGGAGTTGCAGCTATTATGGACTCTAGACCTTGAGCTTCAATCACCACCTAAGATGCAATAGTGATACAGAATCAATGAAAAACTCTGCCTGACCCAGGCTGTTAATAACCCTATACGTTTTCTTAATGTCTAAGAGCCTAACTCTAATTTACTTAGTTCTAGTTCAAAAAGTATGAGGTTATGACTTAAGCGAACAAGGTAGAGCAACTAGAAAAATGGAAAATAAAATAATCTCACAGCATGGTTTTTTTTTCCGTTTAGATGAAGGCAGAATTTGCCCACAAGCCCAAACTTTCTTTCCTTTAAATCACGTTTTCCTTTATTCATGTGACTATTTTCCACAGACAAAAAAAAAAAAAAGATTTTTGGTGCAATTTTTGTCCTGCAGAATTTTAGGAGGATTATAATATTGAAAGCACTTGCCAACATTCAGAAAATGCCAAACCAGAAGTATTTCATTTAAATCTCTTTAGCTTATAGATCTGAGCCAATCTTTGTATTTCCATTCTACGTTATACTTGTAACACAGGACTTGATTTTACCAACTCACAACGCTTTTACTAATTATATCAGGTAAACAACATAGGCTTTAACCAGAGACAGGATGTGGATACATCATATAGGACAAAACACCTGTCTTCTTGGTGAGGGCATGCAAGTGTCTTATTGTCTGCTGTGTTCTTTTTTCCCTTTAGTGGCCTGTTCTCTGGCCAATGTAGCAAACCTTATAGTCTTAAGCACTAGCTGAATTGATTTAGAAGTTGTAAGAAGCCCACATACTGGCTTACTTTTTAAGTACAGTGTGGCAGTTACCTGGCTGGCATGAAGTTGAGCATTTCTATCGAAAATATGGATGTTCAAGTTACTTCTCCTTAAAATGCCAGAGCCTGAATAGAGGATGTCAAGGCTGTACGTGGATGATACATCAGGACCGCCTTAATTAAAAAAAAAAGAAGGTACCTGTGACTAAACTAGTGGATTAATCAAATGTTCGGGAATATAAACAGAGTTATAAGGCAGTTTCTTGGTTACATACGTGTAATATAGCCAGAGTAGGCAGAGGAAGAGCCTGGCTTGGAGAAGCGCTCATAGTTATGAGCACGCATGTCTTTCAGAACTTGCCGAACTGTTTTGCTGTGGTATTTCAAAACAAACAAACAAAAACACAGAGACACAAAAATGTTACCATGACAAATGTGTTACCTTGCTATAGAAACATCAAATTTGAGAAAGGGTGAATTTCCCCGTAGGAAAGATGCTCTTGTTTTCCCACTAAAAAATTAAACTTATGCCTCTAAGTGTCCCCTAACCCAGAGCCTCTTCTCCAATTTGAGCTACTCTTGCAGTCATGAGTAGAAAGCCAAGCCAATAAAGGTCTTGCTTGAAAATTAGTATTTTTGAGAAGAGACATTTTGAATATTTTCCTTCTAGTACTGTGATGTTTAAAATTTTTCTTGATCATTGGTTCTTGAAAATCTAAAAGCAAGGGCCCCACTGAACAGACAGAATTAAGATCAACAGAAGAATTTTCCTATTGTAATGCAAGCTGGATGCCTAATTCTCATTTGTACCTCTGAAAATGTAACTAGCTATCAAATGAAAGTCATTGAAATGCACGGATTTATTCTGAAACATCAATACCTAGAAGTAGCACAAAGGTCAGGCATCCTCTTACACTGTCCTTAAATATTATAGTAGTAACTAATGAGAACTTATGTTTCTTCATGTTTCTGCAAAGGAGTACAAAAGAACTGTATTTATTTATAGGGAATTTAATGTACCTTGAAGGCATTTCAAACTGAAGTATATCCTGGATTATGGAGAGCATGTACTTGTTCATTTCTGGAGGCAGTTCGCCTATGGAGAGCAGGATGTTTTTCACTTCCATGTAGGATGGGTTACTGTTTAAGATGATAGCAGCTGCAGTGGTTCGCACCGTCTTTTCATGGACTTTACGATTCTGGTGGTATATCCTGTTCATTGTTTTCTTCACCTGGTCAGGAAATAGATTATTCAGTCAGTACTCAACTCATAGACGACTGGGCAAAGTACAGCTTGGAATCTCATTTATAATATCAGCTTAAGCGAGGTCCACAGCTAATGCTCATGCATTAGGATATATTTTCAGCTTCCTGTTCTTCATGGTCCTTCAGGAATGTATGAGATATGTACAGCTCAGTGACCACACAGGGGTGTGGGGCATCTGTCATGTTCTTTCAGCCACAGTCCAAATACAGTCTTCCACACTGATTATGACAGTGGGACTGTAAATAAGCAGGAGCACTAAGATCAAAATACTGTGTCAGTGATAAGATCCAGAGAAAGATTTCCTTGACTGTTAAGGGAAGATGTATTAAAAAAAAATCCTGCAATTTTCACTTTCTACATAGTGTGTGCAGTGGCCCCACATCCCTGAGAAGGTTGTGACACATCTTTTTTACAGATAAAGCCATGGAGAGCCATGTAGCCCCAGTGACAGAAGGGCCTCTGGCACGTGCACTGCCAGAGCAGCATCCTGACACACCCAGCAGGTATGAAATGGGATGCAGGATAATGCAGCTAAGGCAGGATCTCTTAGCCTTGGAGGCTGCAAGGTAAGATGCAGCTATTTCACCCCTCTGTTATTTCATGCATTTTTCCCTGGCTATGTGAAAGCACAAGAAAGAACAGGAGTTACACAGGTTTCCATTTGTTTCTAGTGACTCCTATATGTCACAGAGGAGGCGGTGCCCTTGCAAAGGGAGCTCCAGTTTGCCCTGCAGACTTGCCGGCCACCTTTAATGTCTGCATCTGATTCTGGAGTCAAAGACTGAGTAGCACTGGCAGATTGTGAGCTGGGATTTGGCAAGCAGGAACGTATGGAGTTTTCTGGCCAGAACTGAAGTACATGTAGTAACTTTCCACCGGAAAAAAACATATATGCGGGCATCTTTAAGAGCGAGACTGACAAACGTAACCTGTCGAGTTATACTTTGTTCAATACAGTCTCTTGCACTTCTTTTCTTGGGCAGTATATTTTCTTACCTCATTGGTGAGGAAAGAGGGATCATATCTCTGTAAGGCGGTGGCAGCAATATTGCTGATGTGCCCTTCTTCTGACTCGGCATACTTCAGAAGCAGTGGAATTGCTTCAGGAATGAGTGCATTCTTCAGTGCCAGCAGGTACATCCTCACATTGTCATCTTTCTTAGCCTTCTCCAGCCTACCTAGAATCAGCTTTTTGGCTTCCACAACAGCCTAAAGAAAATCAACAGCATGTTGAAGTGGTGGTCATAATTGCACTCTCTCTCCCCTGAGAAACAGGAGCAGCAGTGCTGGGTTCCAGTACATTTTTGGTGCAGACCATCATTGCACAGGGCTAGTAAAGGTGTCCTTAGTAAACTGTATGTTGATGGCTTCCTTCAAACTATAACCTGTGGCCACAATGACACTTGGTCCCATAGAGTTATCATTCACTTCACTGGGAAGACACCAGATTTAAGTATAAAGTTGGCAAAACAGATGACATTCTTAAAAAAAAAAAGTTTCTCTGTCTATTAAACACAGGAGTTTATGGGCTTATTTTAAAACAGGGAGGAATATGCTGCCTGTGTCTCTCATGCTCTCCCAGTAACATCAGCAGGGTTCATTCACATGTGCTGCAAACCAGAATCTGGCCAGCAGCGAACAGCAAATACTCACTGGAAGCTTGCAGCCTTGTTTGTCACACAGCTTTCTGATAAGTGCTCCCATGACAATGACGAGAGTTTCTCTGATTTCCTCATTTGCGATATCACCCTTGAACTTAGACTGTTAGGCAAAAGCAACACTGTTAGTCCCTGTGTCTAAGTATGATGACCCACACGAAACCCATGTAGTGGGCTGAATGCCCTCATTTCCTGTGGACATTAGTGCAACACAACGGCAGTGATCACCGTAACAGCCTGGGCTCAGGCTAAGCAGAGCACAGCTCTATCATTACACGTAATAACTGAGTGCCATTTTTCCCTTGAGTTACATTCAGTGTCTCAAATATTAGGTCTCATTTTGTAGCCATGTTTTTTTTTTTTTTTTAAAAAAAAGAATATTAAATGGTGACAAGATTTTGATAAGGCTTTTCATCCTGAATTGTTTTGCTAACATTCAGAATTACGTTTGTTTTCCATGTAGTAAATGTTGGTAACATTTTACAAAGTAAACAGAGCTTCAGTCTGGACCTATGAATACTGTGTGTTTCTAGGCTATATGCTTCTGGTATACTTAAAGGAAACTCTGGAAGGGGTAAGGAAAAGAAAATTGGAAACAGTCCTCTTTTTCTTCCCTTCCTCCTTGATAGGGATGAGGCTCAAAAGTATCTACTCCATTGTATTCATATTGTCCTCTGACTTACAGTTAAAGATTTCAGGAGCACTTCACTGGGGTGCGAAGCAAATCCACAGGCATAGAGGAATCGCTCCTGCAGGACAGAAGTGCTTGCATCCTTAAAGTCAAGAAACTCCAGTATGGCTTCCAGTGACGCTGGGGTTTGAGCAGAGGTTATAGCATCCACTATCTGCGGACTACAAAGATGTGGAAATGAACATATTGTATTCAGCTAGAAAATACTGAAAGTACTTTGCTGCATTTAGAAAGAAAGAAGCTAACATGCTGACAGATCTGGTCATAGCAGGTAAGAGACAGAATTTATTACTCTTGTTGGCAAAAACTGTGTCCCTGAATTCTTCCATCTCAAAATGGCAGAGGGACTCCAGAAAATATTCCTATCTGTGGGTAAAAATACTTAAATTTATGCAAATACAGGACAAAAAATGCGTTCCAAACAGAACTGTCCAGAGTGTCTTTAAATTTCCAAGGCAAGGTTGTAAATGGAAAAAAGTGTTTTAGTTCTACAAAAGAGGTGGCAGCTACAGAAAAACAGGCTTGTACACTACCCGACTTACTCGCAGGTTTACCTCTGTTTTTAGCAACTGCTATAATTTGCTTGAAAGATTCTGACTGTACAGTGGGACTCAGAAATGCTTTCCAACTCCCAAGTCTAGATGCATGTGCTGGTCATACCCAAACTCCAATCTAAGGACAATATCCAGGTATGAACCATCCCCTTCTCTGTTGTATTTCCACTTGAAGGAAACCAATGAGCAAGTCAAGAACAAATTAGAGAATGTTTCAGAACATGCAACTGGGATGAGAAACCTTGGCTAAGCTACAAAGCATGTTTGCCCTGCATTGTAGATATACTCTTAGTGGCTGAATAATACACTGCAAACATATTTTGATACAAAAACAAGCTAGATTAAAAAAAAAAAACCAAACACCCTCCTTTAGACAGCACTGAATTGTGTTTTTGCATTGCTAGGACATAACCACCAGAATTCAATCTGTTCGCATGCAATTTGCCTTTCTGCAGGTTTAAGTAACTCAAACCTTCCGAAAGGTTGTTCATGATGACTTACAGGAGTTCTTTTTTTTCAGTTCTAACAATCTGCAGCATCTCCTCTTTTGTAGCTTTTCTGATGTTCTGAATGAAGGACAAAAAGCTTCTTGCTGCTTCAGCTTTGGAAAGTTTTTCAGGATGCATATGTTCTTTGATGCTCTGCCAGTGTTCAGAAAGCTGCAAAATAATTCACATTATGTCAAATCTCTCAGATCGTGGTTTCAGTTCTCAAAATCAGACTTACTAAATGCTGATATGTTGGCCAGCTATTGCTCAAATTAGCTGAAATCCGATATATTGCTGATCCTTTAGCTAAATATTATCTAAATGATGATATCCCATTACATATATCTTCAAGACCTTTCTATCTCTGTCTCTTTTCCAACACTTCAGTATTTTCTTAATAATGTACATTGCCTTAAATGCAATCTGTTTTGGAATGAAATGTAATTATTTAGACTGTCACTGGAATAAGGCGTCTTCTCTTCTCTTGCAATTTACTGTGCTTTCTGGTGAATACAGTGTTTGCCTTCTGTTCCCATTGTCTTCTAAGTCAGTTTTTTTAAAGTGGGAGATGCACAATCCCTATTTCATAAATTAATCTTAACTTCTCACAAGATGGTAATTTTCTAAGTGGTTTGGGTGGAACAGGAGTAAATGTGGCATAAGTCATTCAAATTTCTTATTCATAAAACTGCGTAAGATGGGGAGGGATTCATGGTTATTGCACAAAATGATAGTTATGAAGGTATTAGAACAGGTATCTGCTTCTCCATTTGTTGTTGCTATACTTATTCCCCATGCCACATTTCTGACCTGAATGAGCCAACATGGTGCCAAAGTACCTGTATCTGTTCTTCCAGCTATGCTCTCGTAAGAAACTGGTGCAAGTATTTTGACCTTTCCTCTCTCTCTTGCCTTTGCCTCTGTTATCTCAAATTATCAAGAACATCCCTTGGTGAAAACTCAGCTCTTCTCTGCAGGAGTGTTTACTGCAGTTTTCCTGAGTGGGAAATAACACTAGCACCCATATGACCTTTACTAAAATACTTCCCCTGTTCATGGGTTTTGTATTAGGCAATAACACTTGAACCTGCCATCAAACAGAAGTATCATTCAGCAGTACAGAGTGCAACTTCCATCAACTATAACAAACAATAATTAGGCAACTGTAATTGAGACATAGGATATTTCCTGGGGATTAATAACCAGCTGGGAGGAGCTCATGTTCTGAGGCACAGATGGGTCTGTTACCCTCAACTGGAGTTTAGTGCTTAGCACCAAGGTCAGTGTGGCTATTATAAGCTGAAATTGGATAAACATATGGGGCACTTTCTATTTTCCCTGTTAAAGTTGCACCATAGTCCAGCAAAAATTCTCTAACTTCATTAATCCTGTATTTTCTCCTGTGCAGAGCCCAGTTCTACGGGCTGCTCTTGGTTGGCTTAGCCTATAGCCTAGGGACAAGCAAGGTGGGAGATCTGAACTGGAGCCATCTCAAGCAAAAGAGAGTGGAGACCAAGTCTTCCTCTTGTCGGGGTGCTCTAACCACCCAACTGCTACAAGTAGCAGCTGTCTTCTCCTGCAGTGACTATGACTTTAAAAAACGGCATCCACAGTTGAATTTCACAATAGGCCTCGTTCTCCTGATGTGAATGTCAGGCTGTTTGGATTGAATAACCCAGGGATTCAGGCACAGATGCATGCATTGCCCCATGGCAACTCAGCCAAGCTCAGCCAGGAATTGGGTTCCCTCTGATCAGAGCACAGCACTTCTGGGCACTCTGGGAAAATTAAAGCCAAACTGAGAGGTCCTAAATCGAGCAAGACTTGGTTTTGACTGTCAGTGTCTGTCGGCTGCCTTACCAGCCTACACAAAGGTCCTTCAGCTTAAGTGAGCCCAACCTGTGAGTCCGTATGGTACACCGCAGCTACGTGGATTACTAGCGGCATTTCTGCAGCGCTGCACCCAAGCTTGTCATCCTGCTCTGCGTGGGGTCTGCTACCTCTGGCACAGTGCTGTGAAACGCAGCTGGAGCTGGCTGCCATGGGCAATCAGGATGTATCTCTGCTCCATCAACAAGGGCATAACCAACATCTGGGTTGGTATTTAGTGCCTCATCATTCACTGCCTGCATATCTTTCTCCTACTCCTCCTAAAAGTCTTGTCAAGTAGATAAGGGAACACGTGCAATGCAAATATTGCTTGCTGTACATTAAGGACCTGAGCAGCAAGAGGCATCTTCTCTTGTCAACTACTGCATGGCTTATCCTGTGGCTCTAGGCATACACAGCCCCAAGCCAAACTTTTCAAAGGTTGTGTACACAGGACAGAACAAAACCACCTCCATTTCACAAGGGGCAAGCACCTGTTTCTGTAGGAACCATGCATATAAAAAAACTGTAGGAGGTATGAACTCTTCTGAAAAGACTGTGCTTTACAGTGATGTCTAAACACAGAAATCTAGGTCTACATTTAAATGTAGATGTTGGCCATAACCTCACAGAAGCTAGTGCTGCCACCTGTGAATGGAGATAGTAACGGTTATTTTACCAAAGTCGTAAAGCTAGAGACAAGACTTGTTGCAATTTGAAAAGGGTTTTGAAAACATAAAACTGTAGGGCATATCATGTCAGCATGGCATTAATGTATACTGTGATATATAAGTACCAAATGTTATGTTGCTGCTTTGGATACAGTGTTCTGTTTATAGACCCCATCTTTTCATAGCAGTTACTGTAAAATACAGACAGAAAGCAGGACTTCATTCCCATCGTGCCATTATGTTTATAGCTCAGCCCGCAGGCAGTGCTCTGGAATTACACCCTATGTTTGTTATCATGGTCTTGAAATTATCTCTATAACCATTATGACAAACTCAGTTCCAAGTGACTAACTGGTCAGCACAAACCCCAGTGGGCAGTCTGGGGAGGAGCACCTGTCCCTGCTCTGTTTAAGACCCCTTGATGTTCCCTACTCAGAACTGCTTCAGCACGCATGCAGCATCATTTCTATTTCATTTTCCCCAATATATTTTTTTTATCTTCTCTGTGGCTCTACAAGCTTTAGACAAGATAAATTACTGCAGTGCAATGTTACTTCCAAATAGCTAGCACAAGTTCCAATACAGTAAGGTATTTGCGCTCATAAGAAATAGAAGATTAAAATTATGTGTGCTGAATAGAAGCCTTATCTCGCTTATCAAAAACTGAGAGAGAATAATAGTCTTCAAATTAATATTCCCGTTCACTACTAAATTTGTTCCACAATGGTAATAGCATTAAAACTGTTTGCTAACAATCACTGTAGCAATTTATGTTAGTGGTTATGATTAATAGTATCAGTAAAACAAAAGATGATGCATTTAAAGTAAGTTCTTACAGTACCAAGCTCTTAGCAGATTTTAGATTTTTTAAATATGAAAAAAATCAAGGTAATTTTTTTTTTTTTTTGCAGGAGGGGAAAGATGAGAATAGTGCTGGACTTGCTGAGAATACTAAAGACCCATTTTACATTTATAAAATACCTCTAAAGTCTTTTAAATAAAAGACTTCCTTCAGGGTCAAGCAGTTAGAATGGGCAGATATATTCCCATAAATGTTTTTCCTGCCTACAGAATGGCTAGTTACCTTTAATTTCTAGGAGCAGTTCAGTTCCTCCGTGACAGAGAACTGTTTATAAACACTGTTCACCCATCTTTGTAGTCATTTCCCACCCCATTAACCAGAAGAAATAAGTTTCTGCCAACTCGAGGTTGGCAAAGATGAGATAAAACAAAAGGGTGTTGCATTTCCTTGAGGTCTGAGAAACACTGCACTTAATCTTTGAAAGACAGCAAAAAGGTTGGTACTCAGGGAGGTAGATCTTAAAACACCCTTGCATGGTGACGCACCACGGCATCACTACAGTGCTCTCTGCTCTGGGGAGTTAGACCTCTCCTAGTGGACTACTTGGACAGAAACGTCTATTTCATGTTTGTTCTGTTCAGCTAACCAACCTGATGTCCAACAAGTCTGTGTTTACTTACTGGAGGACACTTTTTGCATTCGGATTTGACTGGCTCTGCTACTAGTGGCATGGAAACGTAATTGGAGTCCAAAGTCTTGATAACACCGGCAACATGCTTCCCAGCGATCAGTCCAGGGCCAGCTTGTACTGACTTCAGTTCCAGTCTCTGCCTGTGCACCCATACATTGAAAACACCATTAGAGCTCAAACATTTCGAAGAAATGCAAAAATCACAGGGAGAGGAAACAAAAAGAAATCCTCCACAGACCAAAAATACAGAACAAAGAATTACTGAAGTCCTCAGACTTGTGTTAAAATGATCAGATCACGGAAAGTCTACAGCTTTCTTTAAGGTAATAGATATATCAAACACTAGTGGGATTACTGCTAGGGGAACATGACATAAAATACCTAAATAACAGACTTTCTAAAATATGGATCTACAGTGACTGGCAAATAGCCTTCAGTAACCACATACATTCTGAAATGTTTCAGATGTTTGTTCATAAGAATATCTGGAAAGTGGGATTTTTGAATGTACGTTGCTGTGTTGTTTTTTTTTTAGAGCATAATGCTTAGGAGATGCCTGAATCATTTCTCTTATATGAATAGTTCCAAGCCTTCAGTGTTTCAGAGCCTGGAGTTGGACACAGATCTAGCTTTTGTTACTGTTTCCTTTCTATGCAGCAGATCTTTTTTTCCTATCCCTCTAAACTTTCCACGTATTAGAAATGAAGATCCATCCAAAGTATTTCTTAAGCAAAGAGAGGAGGCAGAAACAGAACTCCTACAGAAGTAATGCATTGCTTAAAACGTTTTGGCCAGTTCCAGCTGTTTTAATTTTATTTCTCATGAATTCCATTATTTATTATTTGCAGTACGGTAGAGCCATTAATCAAAGTTGGACTACGTACCATATGGATATAAAAGAGATCTAAATTCTACCTGGAGAGTTTACAGCCTTAGATCTTAATGCTGTAAGCCATATACATGTGACTTGACTTGAACCACGAGTCTTTCTGTCAATGACAGTCAAATCGCCCAACTTACTTTGAAACTATTTTGGCACCTGTTTTTCGTCGGGAATTCAGAAAGAAAACGTAATTCTCTTCTGCCTTAACGGATTTAATGAAACTGTCTTCCAGTACATAAATTGTGGCAGATGTGGCTTTTGTGCTGACATCTAAAATCTGAAAGTAATTGAAATATAAACCAGAAGAAAGGCTGGTCAATAGTCAACAGTCTAGGAGAAGATCTCACAGTTCCAAGACACAGTAAAACTCATTAAAAAAATATAGCGAAATGAAGAAGGTGCATGTGGGTTGACAACATCTCAAGCTCAGCCTGCAAACCAGGATCCCCCAGGTTTTCACAAATTCCCTCTACACGAAGAAGCTACTCACTTCTGCACCATGTGTTTCAAATTCAATACTTATGAGACATAAAATGGTGGAGGCTACAGGATGTAGCTGAGAAAATGCCCGGTAATACATTTAGATGAAAATACACTTTAAATAAGATGAGAAGCTTTTCCAGGCAAATCTCTTGTAAATGAGATTGTCATGTTCACACCTGGGAAGCAAAACCAGCCACTTTGCTTATGTTTGTAAAGAAATCAAAGTCTTTGTGGCAAGTGTGAAAATCAGGAATTCAGTCATTGGTTTAAGTCAGTTTATTAACAGACAGTATGCTGCCTTTGAACTTCTCCGAGCAGAGGAAGGTCAGCTTCTGACACGGAGAATCCCAGTGCCTTCAGCATGTGTCCAGCTTGCACTCAGTAGTAACCACTTAGAAAGACATTGAGTAGTAGTGAGAGATCATTAAGGCCATAGCAGGGCTTCAGATACCTCTGCAGCACACCTCCTACATTACACCTGTTCATTAGGGAAGCCTTTGATCTCCCATGCAAGCCCAACAGGGCTCCACTCAGGAGTCAGGATCTTGCCCAGCACTTATTGTGTACACTGAATGCTGTGACTTAGCAGCTGGGAAGAACGTTACAATTGTCCCTATTTGTCCAAAATGATGTGAATTGGTTTGCTGGACTCAATGTCAGCTGAGCCAAGGTGGCTTGCACAAGAGAATCCATTCCCTGTTCTCTCTGTGGGTGCTACATATGATGTTTGTACCAGTAATACTACAAAAGCACAGGTGGAATTTGCTGTCTGTAATGCCAGAAAGACCTTTTGAGAAAATGAATAATAGCTAATAAGGATATATTTTAAACAGGCAGAACAGATTTTGTCTTGTTAAAGGTATCATACTTGGTTGTGGCTGGTAAATCCTGTTTTTTCTATTTCACAGGAGTCCAGGGCTTTTATTTTAGTCACTTGATCTTGTCGCACCTGGTAAGTAGTATTGCATTTCCCAGATATGTCCACCTTGAAAAAAATAAAAGAGTTAGATTAGGATAATTTCTTGAATTTATCGTTTGGACCCCAGAACACCTTCCAAAGATGAGCCATTTTCTCCACTGTCGGCATCTTTCACGTGAGATGCTAGGCTGTTTGGGTTTATTTATCAGTTTTGAAGTAAAGAGAGACCGCTGTTTTATTTTTCCTTGTACCAGTGTTTCTAACTACCTGTCTTGGATAGTGAGGAGTACTTTCCATTATATGGCCATGAAGGAAAGTAACAATGTTTGTTTAAACAAAAAAGTTAGGAAACAACTAGTAGATGGCAGTATACCTATGAATTTGAGTTAAATTCCAGCTTTGCTCATGTTGACAGATGGAAAAATCTATGTAACTATGTAATGCAGGTTAAATGGTTGTGGCTACACCATTGCTAACTTTGTGTGGATACTCGGTTTGATTTAAAAACGTCTTATCCTTTGAATTGAACTTAGAAATCAAATTACTTTAAACATCAGTATAATCTCTTTTACAGTGACATGGTTTAAGTTGGTTTATTTCCAAATACTGCTAAATTGATAAAAGTACTTTAAATCAAATGGATTTCAACAATTCCTTAAGGTAATTGCAACTTGACTTGTGTCACCAGATATTCAGAAGATTGTCCCTTTGTCCCCAACCTCAAATGTGATCAAAGGGCTGATTTCTGCCACACATCATTCTTTCTGAAGCCAGCAGGAGCCACAGCCCTGCCTTTTAGATCAGATTGGGTTCTGCCTGTTTCTCTGATGGTTATCTTGCCAGATATAGCACCATACCTCACGGGCAGTACCAGAGTGCAGCTGTAGCTGGAAAAGGCTAGCCAGACCTCTCTTAAGATTTTGAGTAAAACCAGGTTCATTTTGATACGAGTAGAAGTTTTGGACCTGTAGGAATAAAAAACAAGTATGTAACAAATGTGGTTAAATGAGAAAGAAAAAGTGAGGATCCCCTCCATAAAATCTCCTTTACTTTTGCTCATTGGGAAGCTGAATTTTGACCTGTTGTCCTTATTTAAGCAAACTCCAGAGGATGCAGAGCCTGCTGATAAGACTACAAAGGTTTTTTAAGGCTGCAGCTGTACCTAAATACAGTTTCAGTGCAGTGAGCATCTTTTCTGCCTGTTAATTAAGAATTTAGAAGTAAAATGGAAAACTTTACACAATTTCACAAGTGACTCATTTTTCTGCATAATCCTCATATAATCCCTCCCCTTGTGCACATAGTATCTGTTGCACTTTAATCACGGGTTACAAAGAAACAGAATGAATCACAGATAAATCACAGAATGACTTAAACGTGTCAAACAAATCACAACCTTTGAACTTCGTGGGTCAACTGTTGTGCTTGGGCCTCTCCTCTGGCAACAAAAGACTTTGCACCTCCACTTGGCATTCAAGGTGCTTTAAAGGTACACTTTTTTCAGGAACTGTAAGTCAAATCAGCATGTTATCTTGGGGCAACTCTGGAAAGTGAAATCACTGTGCCAGGGATGAAAGTATCACAGCATAGAGAAATCATAAAAAGAGTGTACAGACCCTATTAACTGAGAAAAAGCCCAAGATTTTAATACTACATCTCAGTCTTAGCATGTGAACCGCTTCTGTCAGCGTATTTGCAATGCAGTGGGGGCAGATGTATTTTGACTGTGTTCTTCCGACACCTCAGCCCTCCTTTAGGGATGTGTACAGCTGGGAGCCAGTGCTGTCCTGTTTCTTTTTCTGTTGTATAAAACTGATGACAAGGCTGAGTCTGAAAGTTACTGAGTAGACCTGACAGCAGCTGCAAAGCAGTAGGCTGAGCTGGCGGCCAGGGTATGTGCTCAGTGCCTATTTACAGCAGGAGGTAAAGATCCTGCGCGGATAGGGTGTCACAGCCCTTGCTGTGCTCCACAGAAGAAAAAAGGGAGCGTGACCTTCAACCTTCCTCCTTTCTCACTGCCCCTCTGCCCATGTTCCACCTGCTCGGGCTGCAGAGGGGAGAGCAGGGCTGTTGGCCTAATGCTCCCAGCCACAAGCAATGAGAGGGCGGAGGAGCATGGAGAGGAGGTAAGAGGAGCTGTTGCTCAAACCTTGCTGATCCCAGCCCAGAGTGCAAGGAGACAACAGAGCGGCTCTGCAGAAAAAAAAAAAAAAGAGGAGGAAATGGATTTGCTTGACTCCCTTTCTGAGCAAGGCTGAGATGCTGAGAGCTACAATTGGACATGGGTGCTCCTACAGGGAGAGACTGATTCAGTGCTCTTTCAGGGCAGGCTGCAAAACTCAGGCACCAGCCAAGGCACACTTGCCAACAGTCCTTTTTCTTCTGAGTTTTGGAGACAGTTTCCCAGTAGAGGAGCAACATGAAAGGTTGTAGCTCTTTCACCATCAAGCTCATTAATTTGGGACCATTGAAACTGTGACAGGTGACACTGAAGTCAATAAGCAAGCCCCAGAGGTAGGTAGAGCAGTCACGCTAAAGTATCTGTTAAGGGTTTAAAGCGATTAACACTGCTCCTCATAGACTTGGTATAACCTCCCTCATGACAAACTGTATCACCCTTTCTGTCTTCAGATCTTGGATAAAATCCTGGCCTCACTGAAGTCAACAGCAAAAATCTCATGCAGCAACTGTGCATATATCTGCACATGTACCCATATATTTGTGGCCAAGATGCTGTTTACTTACGTACTATTCAGTGTCCTCAATGCACAAGAGGCTTGGGGAGGAAGGCCCCCTTGTACAGGTAAATTACAGGCTGTTCCAAACTACTATACTGTGTACAAAAAGATAGGACACAGTGGCGTATCAAGAACACTGAGAGGATTGTTAAATTCTGCAAGTCTGTAAGAAAATATTTGACTCAGCTGTCCTCAGGGATTGCATGTGAATTTTGAAAGACAGGGTCTTACTTTTCCGCGGGCTAACTCAAGCACCACGGGCCTCTGCAAAGCTTCCAGATATTCTTTCCCAATGATCTTCTCTGTGCTTTTTCCTTTGAAGATGTTTTTAGCAGCTGGACGTTCATTCACATTTTCGACTTGGACATCTCTTACCTAGCAAAGTAAAAGCAGGCAAAATTCATGTAGAGCGCAGTCTAGTATTGTCCTGGGGTAGGCTGGGTAGACTAAATCACCTCAAACCTAAGCACCAAAACCAGTCTGTACTTAGCAAATGTCATGATTTGTAGCTAGAATTGAGGACTTCAACCTATTGCCCCTCACATAGGTGCTTGCACAAAAGTTTTTTGAAGGTATAGAAGCTGTATGAAGCAATTTCAAAATTCAGAAGATAATTTGAAGTTCTGGCTTAGGATGTTGGATACATTTTTGTGAAGTCTAATTCTACAGGAAACAGCTAATTTAAGAAGCTTTTTTTTAGTTGATGAGACTACGGGAGAATAAAAGCTTCAGCTCATCTTCAAAAACAAGTTCTTCAAGATAAGATTAACAATTAGGTAAATGCAGAAAAGGCTGGGCATGTTCTAAGTTGTGTGATGGCATTCATTACCGTAACTTTGATCAACTGGTCATCGTCATTGTCAGGATTTCTCCATAAGAGGTTGACATCCACACCAGAAGAGATCCGGTAGCCTGCACTTTTCTGCAGGGATGCTTTAACCTGATCAACATAGACTTCAGCAGTGTAAGCAAATTTATATATCCTGTCATTACTTAAGCTGGGTCCAGTAGTGTGCCCTGTTTGGAAAGCAAAAACAAATTTATTTTAGACATGACTAACATAATCTGTCATTCTCTCTAAAGAACACCTTTAGAAAAAATAAAAACATAACCGTCAGCAAAAGATTATGGGACTGATCCTGCTCCCCTCGCTTACAGAGACTGTCCTACCAGAGCAGTTGCTTTTTTCTTCTAAGTTGACACTAATCTCATATATAAAAAGGAAAGAACGGCCACAAAATCCTTTGTTTCAGCTCTACACTTAAATAAATAAATACAAGAACGTCAAAATGTTTACTTTGGCTATGTTATCATTAGAAATGAATGCAAAATGATTTACAAATCAAAATATCATAATTAATCACGCAATTTGTGTGCTTAGCAATTCGAAATGTACTGAAACCATTTGTGGAAGCCAATAGAAATTGTTCTCCGCACCTCTTGCACATTTATGGGGAATCTTTTCATTGAAAGCCTCGCCCAGGGGTGACATGAATGTAATGAAGACATGGAGAAAATATTTTTTAGATGCAGTAATTAAGCCCTTGTTCTTCAGATTAAATAATTGTCCCTGTAGCTATGCTTCTGCTGTTAATTGATGTATTTTAAGGGATACAAAAAGGCAAAATCTAGCATAAACGCAACTCGCTTACCTAATTTACAGCGCCATTTCCTTCTGCATTAGCAACAAATTGGAGAGGCAGTTCCCTAGGGATTCAGTTTCAGTGTTGTTAGCGTAAATGGAATCTGTAGTATACAAATGGCTTATTTTTCTTTTCCTTTGTAAAACTACCTAGAGCGCCCTATGTCCACATCCTCTCCTGTTTTCTCTTTCTCTTCTCTCATGCACAGCTCTGTGGGGAATGTGTAGTGCTACAACACCAGCCTCAGGCACAGGAATTAAGACCGTGTCCCTAAAATGTGGCTAAGGAAAACCAATTTCTTCCTAAATACCCTTTAAAGATTGTGTTATGGAGGGTATACATGGCATCTCTTTTCACTGCTTTCAAGGGCTTCCCTCCTCTGCTGTGGATGGCTACAAAGGTCTCTTCCACACAAGACAAACTGATGAACTCAGTTTGTACAGGGAAGGGAAGGGAAGGGAGGAGAAGCTGGCTGTACACAAAGTGCTGTTACATCCGCAAAGTAAATACACATACAGTGACCTTAGGTGCTATCTGTGTCACAGAACCAGCCTCTCGCACCCAAATGCTGCACTGCTGAAACCAGCAGGAAATTCCTACCTTTGTAGGTACAAAGCAGAAACAAAAACTTCACAACAGAGTTAATCTAAGAAAATCAAAGTGCTGTCCTCAGGGAGCTGCATCTCAGTCTTATGACAAGTGCAGAAAACAAAACAAAAAAAAGAAGAAAACTCTACCAAAACACCTCAGACAAATTTTAAGCATGCTGTAATGTAATCAGTGTGTTCAAAGTCCCTTGCAGAGAATCAACAGGGTATCTTGATTCGTGTCATGTTCCTCAGTGTTTTATCTGACTCTGCAAAATAAATTTAAAATCACTGCATCGGTAAAAAGGAAAAACAAAGTATTTTCTTATTCCACTATCAGCTTTTAAATCCGAGTTAGGTGGACAGTGTAGGTCCATCATGGCTGGACAGATACATTCTACAGTGCTCAAAGAGTCCAAAAAGCTGTTTTTTTAAGGTTTTGCTCACTTCTCTCCCCTGTTCACTCTGACATCATAGCAGTATGTTAAGGTCAGCTTTGAAGAACCTTTCCCTGAGGAAAATGGCAACCCCACCAAGTCTGCTCTTCAAATTGTGTAAATCGGCAAAGCTACACAGAACTAAACTGACTGAGGATTTACACCAGTTGGAGAGGTGGCACAGCAAGTTTGGTAATCCCAGGGCAAGTAGGCTGTTTGCATATGGGACCTCAAAGCTACGGCTACTGTTTTTTTGCAGTGAGGCTAAAGCATTAAGGTTGGCACAGGGCTTTGCTGGTTTTGCATAGTTTTTCATGTCTGTCTGCCTTAAAAAAAAAAAAAAAGAAGGGCTATACAAACCTTCCTTCAGGTTGCTCTGCATTTCCTAGCCCCTTCCCTTCACCCCTTCCCCTCGCACTCCTATCACCTTTGAAACCACATTGCCTTTGAGAGCAGAGGGTGCTCAGTGTGTGCCCAGGGAACTACAGCACCTTTCAGGAACAGCCCTGCTTCCTTGCAGCAGCTCCAAGCACGCTGCTTCGTGGTACAAAATGTCCTTCATCTGCAGCAGAAATGGTAGCGCTGGTGATTTAGTACTGACTGAGGTTTGACAAGTGCCACCAACTAGGTGCTTTCTAAAGGCAGAGGATGACACAGTCCCATCTAAAGATAAAAGGCGGGGGAAAAGCACATCCAAGAAAAATAACCTGGGTGCTGAGAGACACAAGTCTCATTAGTTATGGTGGGTGTTTGTGCTTTTGCTCCTGCTTTCTCTCCAATTAAAGGCAACTTTCACCTATCCTTTTCCTTCTCCCACAGTTCACCCCACAAATCTTTTTTTCTTTTGCAGTTCCTCCCATCTTCCTCTCTTTCAGCAATTGCTTGTCCCCATATACAAATACACTGTTCCGTTCTGAATGAAAGAGATGAGCAAAGGATGCAGACAGGCAGCTTTTTGCAAGTGTCATGGAAGAGATGAATAATTGCAAAGTATTTGTAGGAGCTGGAACACTATTAGGTTCTGAAAGCTTTCGCCATTTCATATGTGGAAAACGCTGTGGGACCCTGGGCAGAAGATGCGTTTAGTTGCAAGGCTGGCGCCACTGACAGCAAAGCGTGAGCCAGCGGTGCATCACGGTAAGAGAGGAAGCAGGGATGAGGTAGTATCGAAGGCAATCCTAAGGAGTTAGCACTTAAGCCGGTGGAAATGGGGAAGCCAAAAGAGACAATAAGATGGCACGGTCAGTTTGAGAGGCAGGGAGGAAAATAGTGCCTGAGGGACAGAGACACAGGTGTCGCTGCCCAGAACCAGTGTTCATAATAGCATTACTAAATATTCATGCTATCTTTCACAAGAAGAACACCGACACTATTTAAGAGGAAATATTCCTATACCTTTCTGATAGAAACCTTTCTTAAAAAAAAAAAAGAAAAAAGCAAACATCCATACTGCCTTCAGAGGCTCTTTCCTTTGTATTGAACACAGGGCTGTGATCCTTGCGGCCCTCACAGCCATTTCCATTTCAGCTGATGTCAAACATCCCACTGCCGGAGAAGGGAGGAGGAGCGGACATAAAGACTGCATTCTGCTACACTGTCTTAGGGTCAGAAGTGCATGCTTTCAAGGTGGAGCGCATAACACATAGTTTGACTAGTAACGTTAAGTGTCTGTCATTAAGGGTAACATGCCAATTCTATAATTAAATCATGATACTGTATAATACAGAAGGTTACACTGCATGAGCAGAGACAGCTGTCAAGTCCTGTGCCTTTTATTAATACATATGGCATGCACAGCATGTGTGTCTCTAACTACTAGCTGGTTCTACCTTCATAAATTATACTTGCCACCGTTTCTGATACTGGATAGCTTCAAAAAGCAAAAGCCATCTGTTTATTTGAAAACTGGAACTGCAGCAGGAAAGTTTCGTGTGTGTTGATCTAGCTGACTTAGAAATGCCAATTCCTTTAGCATTTCTAAAAGGTGGATGGACTGAAAGGCAAAAACACTCATTCTAATCTGAGCTCTGTCATGGAGGCACTAAGCAGCCTTTGGGCCAGTAATTTAGTCCTTGGTCTCTCTGCACAAGAGACAGATGAGACCTTGCAGAGCTGAATGGAAGATAAACTAATGAGAAAATGCTTGCACAGCACACTGGGGTTGTAAAGTGACAAACAGATAGAACTTCCCGTCAATAAGTTTTGTTTAATCGACGTTATGGAGAAGCTGGGAAGAGCAGGCACTGGAAATGTGGCCCATCAGTATCTAGCCACAAATGTTACTTGGCAGTTTTGTGAGAGTTTTCTACTGCCAGAGGAACTGCCTGCAGACTTCTTTGCTTTATAACTCCTGTCATAATGGGTATGGAGGCAGGCAGGAAGGCTGCTGCTTGTGCTTTCCCAGAGGCAGTGTCCGAGGCACCTATGAGAGTACCTCTACCGTCTTTTTAACCATTTAGCCCAGGACTGGGTGCTCCACTGCCTCCCTTCCCTCCCTGCGGAGGACATCCTCGTTAAACCAAAAGAATAGGCATTGGCTGACATTGTAAGACTGCTGCTCCTGTAAGTTTAATGCCAGATTGTCCACAAAGGGCCACTACTGAACGGCACTTTTCCTTCCTTCAACACGCTGGCCCTACTAAAGCAGGTGGTCTCCAGATTTGGTACCCTTGACCTTTGTGCAGGACACCTGAGAAAAGCCCCGCTCTGAGGGCCTGTGCAGACATCCAAGTTTTCATGACTTATTGCAGACCAAGCTTCCAGTGAAATTAATGGGATGCTTGTTACTGACTTCAGTGGTAGCTGAGTCAACTGCTCAGAAGAAGCCTGGAGAGCCCAGAGCACTTCCTGGCTCTGATCCACCAGAGCACTTCTGTGTGTTTAACTTAATAGTCCCTCTCCAGCTGGTGCCCCCACAGCATGCCCTGACTAAGCGAGGTCAAGATCCCCAGTTTCCTGGCTCACACCACTGGTCCTATGCACCTGAAGACATCGTCTCTTCCCTCCCCTGTGCTGCCACGAATGTTACAAGCACCTAAACCCTTGCAATTAAGAAATGCGTTTTGCGTTACTCAGGCATGGCCGAGTAAAGACGTTCCCTTCTGACGCAACGCATACATCTGTATATGTGCGCTGGGTATGCCTCGGCCGACCTACCTTTAACAGAGGCTGAATACGTGGAAATGATGCAAAGGAACAGCACGGTAAGAAGAATCATGCTGGCCTCCCCCGAGCTCCTGACTTCAGCATGAAGTGTGAAAGCCTCCAAGAAGCGAACTGCTGAGAGTGGAGTGGCGCTTGCAGAGGGAGCCGCCGCGTCAGCCACCGTGTTTATCTAGATGTAGTAAAGGTCAGATTCCAAATTCCACACTCAGGTACTAAGTTCATGGAAGGACTTCCAGTTAATTATTAAGAACCAAGGTAACTAGGGTTTTTTACCCATTTTATTGATTGCCTCAGCTTTCATTTTTGAATACCTGTGCTGTGCAGCCACATTTCTGAGCAGTGGAGGCGGCCTCCAGACCTGGCAGGACCAGGAGCTCCCTCCACTCCTCCTCTGCTTTCACAAAGATGTGCTGGGATCTGTTGCTGCTGGCGGCCAGATTCTGCCCACTGTTCTCCACCTTCATGTATCAACTTTGTGGGCAACCAGAGGCAGATGCTTTTTAAGGGTCTGGGAATAGAAGTACATGGGATTTGTCAGCGCTGTCACAAAAAAAAAGGCAATAATGCTCTGTTACAGAGACTGACACGCAACGTCAGTTCCTGGAATTTTGTATGGTACACAAGAAATTCTCTCTTTTAGCAGCCCCTGTATTACATCGCTGCAGCAACAGGTTAGAGACTGAAAAGGTGAAACAAGCGAGCAACTCTGTCCCAACCTGATGAAGAACAGCTGCTGTGCTCGGTCAGGCAACAGGGCAAACCAAGTCCTCCTTTTTCACCTGTATTTTCCCTTCTCCTCACGTTCACTTTATCTCCCAACAAGCCCCCACCTGACTAACCCACGCGTTTCCCCATTTCCTTTGAGAGCAAACCCCAGCCCATCCTGCACTAAGCCCCACTGCCACAGGGCTCATTAAGTAAACCGTTGTCCCTCAGACAACGGCGTGGCAGCGGGTTAACCCCCCATGTTCCTAGGCACGGCCTGCATGCCAAAATCTGTGCGAGGGAACCCTCTCCCCAGCTAACAAAGCCTCTCTCATTCTGCACAGGGAAGGATCTGCTCCTACTCGTGTAAGCAGGGATAAGAGAGGGGTAAGAGAGATACCCGTGAGCCATCACCATGCTCTTACTCTCCATTTTGAGAGCTTGTTTTAGCAAGCGATTTTTTTTTTTCCCTACAACAAGCTAGGTCTTGTAAATAGCTCGTGGTTGCAGCATATTTTCTCCACTATAGCCTGGAGTGCTACTTGCGTCGTCGTCACATTACAGCCTTAGGACTTTTAGGTGGCTGCTAGCTACTAATATCCCTACTAAAGCAGTGCTGCCCCAGGCTGTAGCAATAGGCCACTTCTGTCATCAGCTCTTCTTTATTAGCAAAGGACCGTGATGTGAGAGCAGCCTTGGATGGTGCAAATGCCTCCTTTGTTGCCTTGTGCTGGCAGAGAAGCCGAGTGCGGTGGATGTAAAACGTCACGCAATGGTGGGAAGCAACTGGGCCGCAACAGGTCCCCTCATTCATGCTCATTTCCACACCTGGTGGAAGTCCCCTGGAAGGTCTCTGTGCACTGTGTGTGTGCACGGAGAGGGAAGGAGGCAGTGAAGAATTAACAGAAGAAAACCTTGGGGCTGCTCCTGCTGCTCCCCAGTTTATTGTTACGTATGCTGCTTCCCCAGCGCAGGCTGTGAAATGCTCCTGAACTCAAGGGACTGGAGGCAGAGCCTCATGTGGACACCAGTGAAGGTACCTAAATGGAGCCCAAAGCACGTATGAACCAGACAGGGGTCTCCAGTAGACACTCCCTACAGACGTCCCAAGAAGCAGGATTTCCCTGTTGATTTGAGTACATGATCTGACTCTGCAAGTGCAGTCTTTCTCCTCTGCAGAAGGAAACATCAGGAGAACATACTTGTTCGTATTGCTGTTCCCTTGTGTCCTGTAATAGTCGTAAACTCTACATTTACATTTTCTGGATGCTACTTTGCTGCATGGTTAGGTAATCTATGTATGTGCGTGTGCTTTTCTGGGCTCCAGGTCCAGAGCCTGAGCCTCGCATCAGTTATGCCAGGAGCAAATCAGCAGTGACTTCCTTAATGTCAAATTACACCCATGAAAAAAGTCTTGCAGCCACCAAGTCTACTACACAGAGAGGCTGCGGGATTGGTCCCTTAATGGATGCCTCACGCCATGCTGGCACACGTATTAGGGTCAAAGTATTATTGCTGCTGCACATTTTCCAGAGTCCAAACAATAAAGCTCATATCTTTATATGACCTAATAAAACTAATGAGATTTCCTCAAATCTTCTGGGGTCAGTGAAACGTTTTTGGCTTCTCTTCATAAACAATGGTGTGAAGCTTGTGTTTTCACCTCGAACTTTCAGCTGTCTGCACCAAAGCATCCAAGCCCATCTTTGCCCTTTGCTAGTGCCCGTGTGCCCTGGCACAGGGTGTTTCGGTGAATGATGCTCCCAAGATATCCTCGTTTCTGCCCCATGGGAAGGGAGATGCACAGCCAAACCTCTGTCTAAAAGTGAGTCCTGGTGTCCCTTGCATCCTAATCCTCTCCTCCCTTGCCAGGCCCCAGACCACCCAAGGCTGTCAGCAGAAGGCATTTCTTCCGCTGTCCTCCTTCCACCTACCCTGCGCTGCCAGCAGTCGTGGTGTGCAGGTCAGCCCATAGAGCGCTTAGCTTCTTCTGTCTGATCTTCAGACGCCATGTTATGGCTATATTAAAATAATAAAATTCATTTAGGCGGCTCTTTCTGTACTTTTGCAACTGTTCAGGTCTTCATTTTGTTTTGTCATTGCTTGTCAGACTTCAGGAAATGTTGCACAACCCTGTATCAGTGTTTGAGGATGTAGGACTCTGGATGAGCAATACTGCCACTCTGGAAAGCGCAATATATGAAAAAAGCATAAATCAAAATGCATAAGCAGTTTCTCCTTTCTAAAGGCACATCTGAATATTATGTCAATTTGTTAGATGTGTTTTTTTCAAAAAGGAAAGCAAACAAATGGACTTTTGTCAGTAACTTATCTTTAGCCTTTTAAGGACCAAATGAAAATGAAAGATTCTTAATAGTGACAGAGGTGCACTTGGACTTGTGTAAGTCTGTTGTGTAAATCTAGACATTAATACTAACATCAGTGAGGTTTTAAGTAGATACTAGCAAAAGCAAATTAAAAAAAAAAGTTATTTTTAAAGTAATTCAGGAAATAATCACAAATGAAATCAAATATTACAGAGAGTACTCAACATGAACAGCAGTTAAAGGTCAGTGTCTTACTGTAGTGATCCCATACAGTTTTGTGACTTTAATATAGCTGTAGTAAATCTGAAACCAGCATCAAGACTGAAAGAGTACATATATCTGGAACCAATGAAACTTGAGATAAACACCAACACACTTGAAAAGGATATTATGGTAGCACGCACTCCTGTTTGCTGTGTCTCATTAGCCAGAGGGGAACAGCTATCTATGTATTTAGGCTGCCCTAAATATATTTTTCTCATCTATTATAATTCCAGGCTCCAGAATTAACTCCTGTGCTGTGACAGCATTCCTTCACGAAGTTATCAGAAGGGGAAGGAACGTCACCCTTGCTCGGATATTGACACTGAAGTTTAAAAAGCTAATTGGTAGCAGCCTTTAAAATACAAAACGCAAGGGCGAGTACCCCTCTTCCAGTGTGCGGAGCGAAGGCGGGACCTTTGGAGCTAGAAATCTGCCCTGAGGAATGTCACCGCTTAAAAATACTCCGCTGCCCCCTGCGTGAACCCGCTAGTGTCATCAAAACCATCATATAAAAATAAAGGTTTTCTGACTTTTCGCTCCCCTTAATCCCGCGGAGCAATCGCAGCTCCACGGGAGGGAGGCAGAGCTTTTCTCGCGGCTGCCCGCCGGGGCACGGGGCATGAGCGTACCCGCTGGGCCCGCCAGCGCTCATTGCGGCCCCTGTCGAGGGACCACATTTTCCTGGCGACCCTAACGCCTGACCGCAGCGACCAGGTCCACACCGACCACCAGCGGCGACGCAGGCGGGCGGGCGACAGCCGCCTCCCTCAGCCCCGGGGCGGTGACCGTTAGCGCCACGTCACGGCCGCCCGTTGCCCGCTGGGATTTGAAGTCGGGGCGGGCGGGGAGGGCGCGCGCGGGCGCGCGAGTGTTGACTGCTCCCCCCCCCCCGCCCCCCGGGCCTTGCGCGTGGGGCGGCTCGCGGGTACGTCGCCCCCCCCTCCCCCTCACGCGCTTCGTCCGCTGCTCCGGGTGGGGGGGGGTCGGGCTGCCTCAGCGGGAGGGAAGAGGGAGGGGAAAATGGCCGCCGGGCCAGGGGTTGGGTAGCGGGGCCCCTCTCCTCTCCGCGCCGCCGCTCGTACGGAGCGGCCGTCGCTGTCTCCTGTGGGGGTGCCCCGGGCCCTTGTGGGCGGGGGTGGCCGGGCCTGGTGCGTTATGGGGTAGTCGGGGCGTGAGCAAAGATACGCGTGTTTTTCTGTATGTGTGCGTGTGTATGGATACGTGCGTATAGGGAGAGATGTGCATATGCGTAAGTGCATGTCTGTGCGCGTATACATACGTATATTTACGTATATGTACACATGTATGCATAAAACTCATCAGAAAGCAGTACGTGGTGCGCGTGTGTGGTGCGGCAGTCGTAGGCGCGCCCGTGCCACGCGGGGCTGGGCCCTTGGGCACCCACAAGCCTCGGGCCTTGTGTCTGTAATGCCCCAGGCAGGGAAATCGGTGTTAGCTAGCCGCAGCTCGGCCGGTTTTCTGGTGTGTTGCGTGTTTTCTGGTGTGTTGCGTGTTTTCTGGTGTGTTGCGTGTTTTCTGGTGTGTTGCGTGTTTTCTGGTGTGTTGCGTGTTTTCTGGTGTGTTGCGTGTTTTCTGGTGTGTTACGTGTTTTCTGGCTGTGCAGTTGGTAAAGAAGCAAGAGGATTGTTTCTGTGCGTGTTAGCTCTGTAGATGCAGTGCTCTCCGGTGAAGCAGGTGTCTTTGGAAAATTGTGTGTCTGTCGAGCACCAGGGAGCTACCGAAATAATATACGAAATAATAATAATAGACAGTGAAAAGGGGAGGGTTATAATTTTAGTTGATTTGAATGCAGCGTGTTTTGCTGAGTAATAGTTTAGTTTGTTCATACCCTTGTAGTGTTTTGTGTGGTGACAGTGGCTGGTGTCAGTGATTGGCCAGTGTTTTTGGTTCTCTGAAGAAATAAAAAATAATTTTGAAGGGGTACAACTTGTTCATGCCACTCTTTTTTTTTTTCTGCCAGAATAGCTTTAGTCTCTGTATAGTTTCCCAACCTTGCTGTCATGGTTACCGCACAAGATACATCTTAAATATACAAAGAAACAAAAACATTGGAGGATAGTTTGTGATGCATAGTAATACTGGTAATGTTTTTTCTTTTATGTTTGATTGCATGTGATTCCCTACTTGTGTGTTGTTGTGTTTTCACAAAGTTTTTCATTAGAAACTGTTGAATAGCTGCTGATAACAGCAGGCAGAGTTTTATACATTCAGAATACAGGTCACCATCTCTCTAGTGTATTATATACAGGTTACTGTTTGCAGAGGTGCTAACCTCACTTTAAACAAAAAGTCCATCTTTTATTTTTGCTTTATTCAGGTTTATGGTAGGTGTAATGATATTTGTCCAAATTGAACTTCTTGTTAATAACTCTATAATAACTACTGTTTTGTTTCTTACAGAATTGGTGAAAGAAAAGCTTGCTTTTTGTGAAATACTTACCACATGTTAAGATACAAGGCAGTAAACCCAGCCAAAAGCTAATGTCCTCAGAAACGCCAACAGAAAGTCCAGAAGTGCCAACAGAAAACACCATGCCCCCTGACATTCCTGATGTGGAGGGAAAGGTGAAGTCAAATGACAGTCAAGTAGATGGACAGGAGGAAGGCTCAGACAAGGTAGAATGTCTTGAGCCCATCTCCAAGAGGCAAAAGAAGAAACTACTGAAGCAGAAACAGTGGGAAGAACAGAAGGATCTACGTAGGTATGGTTCACAAAGTGGATCTCCTAGGATCTTGTGTAGTAGTTAGTTCTGTTAGTAATAACATGTCAGCAGAATCTGTGCATAAATTGCTGTAGCAAATCAAGGCAGTTGAACCAGTTTTCTCCCACACCAGGTTTAAAGCAGTAGTCACAGGCTGCTCGATCTGAGTATGAAGAAGCTATAAAGGTAAGCATCCTCTCTCATACTAGAAGTGTTCCTTAGCTTGAAGAAGATATCAGGAGGGATTTAAACTTGCATATTATTGGCTTGTTGGAGAGGAGAAATGACGTGAGAAATTCACTTGAATTCATTTCAGATGTCTGTTGTTGTACATATATCCAGAACTTCACAAGCAAAGTTGGGGTACGTGTTTCATGCTGCTGCTGTTGGCATAGCACAAATGCAAGCAACAGAGAGAAGTTTAAGCTACCACAGTTATGGCCCTGCTGCCTTCATCATAGAACTGTGCATTTATGTGCATAACACGTGCTTCAGCAGATATGGCAGCACTTTTTAAAGGTTAATTTGTTTATTTGTTTAGGCAGAAACGAAAAGAAAAACGCCAGAAGAGAAAATTAGAACGTCAGTCAAAATTCGACTCCAGTAACGAAGGGAATGGCAGAAAGCGTATGCGAAGGGAAGTTGTTCCCAGTACGCTTCGCCTCATTGTGGACTGCAGCTTTGATGACTTGATGGTGCTAAAGGTAAAAGAAATTTATCTAGCAAATAAAAATGTTGCAAGGCTCTCCAGTGGCAGTGTTGTTGCAATATCAGAGCAAATAGCAGAGGATAGTTAGCATGTTTCAGATTGTGACGACTTACAGACCTGCTCGCATCAGTTGCTGAATTTTTCACGGTTTGCAATGTGCCTTTATTTAAGCTTGCTAAAGGTTTTGTTCACCTTCATGGAGATATGGTAAGTTGGTTTGGTTCCAAAAACAGTATAGAAGCAATTTATTTGGTGTGTTGCCCAGCCACTGGTCAAGACGCTTGATCTGCCATTTTGTGATCAAAACAGCTTTACCTCTACAAGGAACATACCTTTATCTGCAACCTCCTGTGAGAGTGCAGCCTTCAGTGTTTGAGGCAGAGCTCTCCCCACCCTTTTACCCTGAGCCATGCTACTGCTGCTGGGGATTTTGCTGCCCTGCAAGACTACTTGAATTCAAGCTTTTGCAAAGCCTGTCTTGCTGCTTGTTGACTGTAAGGTGGAGCATGTCTAGCACCGAGTGTTGTTGCAGAGTGGTAAATCTACTTGATTACTCAGATGAGTTCTGAGTTGTTTTTTAATGTATAATTAAGTCTCGGTGATTTTTTTGTTGTGTTTTATTCATTTCCTTGAACAATAAAAATCAAGCACATGCATAGAGGTGTCTAAATACACTTTTGTAGAAGATGCATGTTTCCGTGTCAGCATAATCCCTTCAACGAGAGCTGTTTTTTCTCTCAGGGTCTGATGTCCACTCTCTTTCAATAGTCACTTTTGCCAGTTAAAAGCCTCCTTTTTCTCTCTTTAGCTTCTGACTGGCTCATGGTAAAGCATTTTGTGGTGGTCTGTCTGAAGGACTATGTAAAAACAAATTGTGTTGTGTACAGGATGTTAAGAAGCTTCACAAGCAAATTCAGAGATGTTACGCAGAAAACCGCAAAGCGTTCCATCCTGTGCAGGTATGTTTAAACAGAATACTGACTGTATTACCATGTATGAAGTGTATGAGAAGGGCAGCTGTGACACAAGCTGGGACAAAAAAAATAAAGCCGCTTTTTTTTTAGTAAGAAAATTACTTCTGTGGTAACTGGTTAATTTTCAACCCACATGTTACAAAAATCCACATATATGAAAGCATGTGCATGTCAGTAAAGAGTGCCTGATGCTGGCATGTTACTAAAACACTGTTGATAGTCAGTGTTGTCTGTGGCAGATGTGGGGGGAGGAGGGAAGTGACTGCATGTATTTGTCTTTAAAATTGTCCCTAACTGTATGAACATGGTCTTAGTACCACTTTTAGCTAAATGATAAGTAGGAGTTTTAGCTAATACTTAAGGGTAGAAAAAGATTTGTACAGAGTGGAAGCAAACTGGCATATTAACATTTCAGTACTATGTACCTTTTCTTTGTTCTTTTCCAAGTTTTACTTGACCAGCCATGGAGGACAGTTGAAGAGCAACATGAACGAAAACGACAAAGGATGGGTTAACTGGAAGGTGAATAATTTGACTATTTCTGTAAGCAGGGAAAAAGAAATCTTCATTATAGTTGTTAGCTAGGTTGTTTGTTTTGAAGGACCTGTGCTTTATCTATGTGTTTGTTTTGTTTTGTTTTTTCTGTGACATCACAGCAACATCATATTAAAAATCTACTGTATTTCTTTGTGCTCTAACATAAGTTAACTTAAATAACCCAAGGAGTGCTTGTCTTGAATCTAGATTTAAGTTTTGCTTTAAAAATTCCGCATATACAGTCTTCACCTGTCCTTACTGAACGGATACCATTCTCTGATAGACTAGGAAGACCTACTTTATTTAGGCAGTTTAGACAGTCATCTGTCTTGACAGTGCTCTTTTTTTATTGGGGAAAAATACCACTTAGAAATCATGATGTGATTCTCTTGCCTGTGCCATGGTATTACATTGCCTTTCAACATTGAAGTGTTCTTTAGAGAAGTAGCTTGACTTAGTGCCAAACTCATGTTGGTTTTACTTGTGACTCCCTGTTAAATAAGCGTTCCAACAACTCAAAATAAGAGCACTTTGCATAAATGAAAAATAGTTCTACTGTCAGCAGGTCTTTTGTGATAACTGCTTTGCAAAAGCATAGCGTAAACCTCACCTACCAAATAAGTGATGTTAACTTAGCATTTACTTCTGGTTTTGCTTTTCGGAAAGGTGGTCTTGAAAATGGTTGGGATCCCTAGGGGACATACTGTAACATCTGAAGGGCATCACAGGAGCTGAAGGTTTTGCAAAGTTCTTTTGGGGTTTCGGAAAGTTTTCTTATGAGTTTTACAAGCCAGTGCTTTAGGGAGCTATAGTAGGGACTGTGGATTATTTATGCAGAATGCAGTCTGTGCTGTGCAGTGTAGTTGAACATGAATGAAGGGCACAGAATGACTGCATACTCTTATTTTTCCTAGTTCTGTCTCGGGTCTGTAAAGCTTGGCCAGCAATTCATCAGTTGAATGTAACTTCTTTTAACTACCTTTTTTTTGAGGATATCCAAATTAGAACAGAGCACTATAGTGAGCTAATAAAGAAAGAAGACCTAGTATATCTTACCTCGGATTCACCAGACATTCTCAGTGAGCTGGATGAGAAGAAAGCCTATGTGATTGGAGGACTGGTGGATCACAATCACCACAAGGTAAGCTGTGGGTATGGTTCTTTGCAGCTCTTTTATTGGCATCTTATATGACATAAATGCTGTGCATATGTAAACTAACAAGATCAAATAATAAGAAAACTTCTTCAAAAAAGATTTCATTCAAAAAACTTTTGAAAAAATGGAGGAAAAAAAAACAAAAACAAACAAAAAAACCTGTGGTGGTAGCAGTGGTTTGTGTCCCAGAGTGCAGACACGCTGAGGCTTTTTAGGATCTTATCTTTTCGTTTTAAATATAGGAATGGAATTAATAACACTGCTCAGCTTACCGAGGGCCATATTTTCAGATAGAAGGGTTTGGTTTCTGTTCATGCACTTGTGTGTGTGCTTGTATGTGCACGTGCCCAAAAATAGATGAAGAACAGCACTTGAATCTTGAATGTCTTTTTTTAATGAGTTTGCTTGTCAGGGGAATTTGGCTGAGTAGTATCGCACATGCCTCAGGGATCTGGTTCCATACCTGCATGTGGGATCGTGCTGTGTGGACCTGGAATGTCATGGAGAATGCAGCTGGGAACTTAAAGCACTGTTACTGCTTTTCTTCAAAGACACTCCTATGTAATTTCTGGTGACATACTTAATATTTCAATGTGATGCTAAAAAAAGGGATGAATCTTAGGCCTTACCAAATGATACTTTGACAGTTAGTCCACAGCTAAAGGCTGGGAAGGAGCTAAACAGTTTATGGTATAAACTGTTTACTTACTTTTCAGAGCACTCTTTTTGCCCGTCTTGGGTACAGGATTTGCCATGTTTTAAAAAGAAAAATTCTTTGTCCTTTACTCTTCCTCTCAGAAAATACCCAGTTACTGTAACCTGAGTAATTTTCTATTTAAGCTCAGACTTGCCTTTAAAACAGGCTCTGTGGCTGACGTGTTCTAGAGCTGTATGACCAGGTTTTATTTACGATCCATTTGACCATACCTCACAGTGTGACATGTATTCAAGGAAGTAAGTTTTTCAAAGGTAGCCCTTGAAGCAGGTGCTGTCTATCTTACCTGGGTAAGTTTGTGTTTGTAAATATCTTCTAAAGCAATAGCATGGCAGCACTGGCAAGACTCTTGAGAGAAAATGATACTTGTGGTAATCTGTATGTGCTGATTTGAAATTGTGATTCTCAGTCCAGTTGTTTTGGTGTCTTTTCTACAGGGAATTACTTACAAAAAAGCTGTAGAGCAGGGAATTGGTCATGCACAGCTCCCCCTTGGAAACTTTGTGAAGATGAACAGTCGGAAAGTGTTAGCAGTCAATCACGGTAAGTTTTAAATCACGGAATAATGATATTATTATAGAATATACCTGCAATATTAAAAATATGAACCCTCAAAATGTGTACTATAGTGCAGATGCCTAATTCTTTATTGTGCTGATACTTCTTGAATCTAATTGCCTTTGGGATTCAGTAATTGCCATAACCTTTAAATGTTTTAGATACAGTTAAATATAAAGGTAGCTAAGGAGGTGCCTTAGCCACCTAGAAGTGCATCTAATATTCTGTTAGCTTGTCCCGTGATTAATTTTTGCATTCTTATCATCCCGGCCTTGTTTCTAGACTTAATGTGTGAGTAAAATGTTGGAAACCATCTCATGGATTTTATCCCATTGGAGGTTAAGTGTATGTCATTTTATTTTCCACCTCTTCTGACAGCTGCGCTCAGCAGTAACTGCTTAGGTACATGTAGACTGACCTAACTTGGTATAAGCGGTACTCCGTCTGCTGAGCTTTCATAAAACTTCATTTTTACCTGGTTTCCTGGTTCTGATTGAAGTATACAATTATGCTCAATCTTAAGTCTTGACAACCCCCCACCCCTTTTAGTTCTATTATTAAATTATCTTTCAGTGTCATTAAACAAAAATACATGGAAAACGGGGGCTACTCAGACCTTCGTGGGAATTAACAAGTCTTCATTTTTCCTTGCTTCATGTTCTTTTATTTTATTTTGCCTTGCTTCATTTCAAGTTTGTTCTAGCACATCATTTAATGATAACTTCAATTTCCTGAAAGGCCACTGATTGGTGAGATATGCATTTGCATGATACTAAAGTTTATTTAAACAGAGGAAAATATACCTTGTAGCTTCCTTTTATTAGTATGCCACCAGAATTAAAAATTATCCGACTCCATGTATGTGTAGTATTTTACATATTTCTAAAACTTGATATTTAACTGTTCTTCATATAGGCGAGCAGGGCTTTATGTGTTATTCATCAGAAGTTACGATAGCTGTAGAGTTTTAGAGTAGTGTAGAGTACTAGAATTTTTCTGCAATAGTCTTATACTGACCTCTAGCGTCAACGTTTTTGGAGGCTGTCTTTTACAAGTTTGAGCACTGGGTATATTGGATCACTGACATTGCAGCTTTCATTTATTTGCTTTATGGTCTTGTGCACGTTTCGTGTGCCAGACTTTTAGGCACCTGATTTCACTGCAGTTTAGTTGCTGAGGTTTCATATTGTGTGAGATTGTCTTTCCCTGCCCTTCTAAAACGTTCAAATCACAACTAAAAGTCTGATAACACACAGACCCTTTGCAGGGTAAAGATTATACTATGGCAGTATTTTGGTTAAGGATTTTAGGCAAGAATATGAAAATAACTCCACCAGCACCACTGAAAGGAGAGGTGCCTTACAGTTATAATTAAGGCCCTGTTGTATATTGTGACCCTAATAACATAGAACCTAAACTGAAGAAGAGAGTTTTAAAGGCAGGTGCTACTTGACATGGGTTAGGTGAACAGAATCAAGCTGCCTCTCCAATCTCATATTATAAATTTTGTGTAGGCGAGACAGTTATTTGCACTGAGATTTTTGTGGTTTTCTGTGAGCATGTCTACCTCGTTGCTTTGTGTAACATTGTGTAATTAGTGAGTGTTTCTGTTTTGTTTATTTTGACTTCTGGATGCCCACTCTTGGTGCAGAAGTTGAAGCTGGCAGAGTACAGTATCGAGCTTGCAAGATGAGACTGTGGGACCTGTCTGTGGTCCCTATGGAACTACTTTTAATAGGTGTGAATTTGGAAAATCCTGCAGAAGAAATTAACTACCTTGTAAATCTTTGAAGCACTTTAATGAAATGGAGCCCTCTAGTGGTGAGAGATTGACAGCATCGTTAACAGGGGAATCCATGTGTTGCTTTTTATTTATTCATTTATTTATAACCTTTGTTGGGATCACGTCTCCATATACCTCCACAGGCAGTTCAGCACCTGCATTGCCATGTTATAATGGCATGAGGAACACGTGTGTGTGAAATATTTGATGCTAGAAAACTGACAAGCTGTGAGATGAGACTTTTTTATTTTCAGCTTTATCTGGAATTTTAAAACTTGGAAGATGTGAAATGAGTGTAAAATACTGTATGCAAAACACAGCTGCCAGTGTAGCTGAGAGAGTTTGTTTTCATCTCTTCAGGTTTGTATCCCAAGGCTAATACTTCGTAGTGTGTGTTACAGGACATAATGTTCCATTCCAGTCCGTGGTGATGTCTATTAATTGTTCCCACTGCCTTTTCCTATCCTTGCTTAATATTTTTGTTGCTATTGCAGCTCCGTATCGAAGCCTCTGTTATTCTGTTGAAGCCACTCTCTTTCCATCAGTTCTGTTTTTACTATGCAGGTAAAGGAAGTTCCAAAGCGAAGAAGATACGTGCTTTTTATAATCTTGTTTCTTAAGCAACCATTTTTGCTACAGATGCTTTCTGCAGTAGCTTACAATGATATTAATATAGTCCTTTGACAGATCATACCTTCACAGTACTTCTAAGGTGAATAACCTGCTTATAGTAAAGTGGCCAGCTAGTCAGTGTCACAGAGTCTTGTAAACTGTGGATCCTGGCTGGCTGTCTGGTAAACCTGGACCCAGGAAACCTCTTGTACATGTGACACTTTTCTGTAACTTGACTCTCAGTGAGTATGAGGACTGTGCAGCTCCTCCCTCTCTGAACACTTTCTTAACTCTGTAAGTGGTTTTTTTTTTTTTTTTTTTTCCCCTAACTCCTTTGATCCTTTCTCACGTGCTGTCACTTGGTGTGAGAACACTTGCACTGGGTGCATTCTTTGAAGTCAGCATTCTCCAGTGGTGTTAATGCTATTCCTGTAACCTCAAGCCTGAGGAACCACCCCTCTGCCACAGGTTTGTCATCCATGTCTGGTTTACTTACCAGTCATAGGGTCTCCTCCTGCCTTCCCTGCTGCTGCAGAGCCACAATCTATGTTGAGAAGTTTTTTGGGTAGCCTGGGATTTTTCTAAATAAGAACTTGCTGATAAAATTTACATATAATGCACTTTGGAGCTATTGTCAATCAGGGAGAGTTTTGAGAGGTGAAACGGAGGAGCTGGGTAACGGTATGGTTAGTACAACAGAAACAGGAAGAAACTCAGTTGTGCTAAGGGTCGTAGAATTGGAGAGTAACAAAAATTTTTGCTCTAAGCTCAAGTTTCGTGTTGAAATGGAAGAGAAAGATAACAATGAGGATAGGATAGGTTTTAGGAAGGCTGTGGGCTGTCTATATGTTACAGTTTGGGGGGAAATGACATCATTGTTAAAATGCATCAATAGAAGTGTTCCTGTCCAATATAGGAAAGCATTAGTGCCACTGTAGAAGGCACTTGTGAGACCTGAATAACTGGGGGGATGTTTCTGTCTGTCCTTGGGAGAAATGAATTCAAAGTGGAGCAGCTGCAGAAGAGTGTTGCTGTAGTAACTGAGAGAATAGAGAGTCTTCCAACTTGAGACTGAAAGTGCTTGGCGTTAAGACTGCAGCAGTAGCAGAATTGCCTTGTCTGCTTCTGCCTGTAGTTTGTCAGCTTTACTCTGAAGATGTCGCAACCAAATGAATGCATGTAAACCTCTGTAAAAATGGATTTGGGGATGTGTTCCTATCAGCAGTTCAGTTACGTTCTTGTGAAAGAGCTGATGGTGTTTCTTGATGTTGCAGTGTTTGAAATCATCCTTGCGTACCTGGAGAAGAGAGACTGGCAGGAGGCCTTTTTCAGTGTCTTACCACAGCGGAAAGGGGCTGTTCCTTTGGGAGAAGCCAGTGATTCATCCAAACATGCTCTATCTGAAAAAGAAGGTGAAGACAATGACTCTGACAGCAACTAGCCTTCAGAATGAGAAGATGGGAGAGATGAGACATGCAGTTCACAGGATAACGTTGGGACATGAAGTAGTTAAACTCTGAAGATCATCTGTTGCCATTGTGATACTGAATTATCTCAATGCTCAGTAGTTCCATAGTTGGCTCAGAGCTGTTACTGGACAGAAAGGGTAAAGAAATGCAGTTTTTACCCTGAAACTTCCATATTAATAGCTTTAAAAAAAAATAAATGAATAGCAAATGCAGAAGTCATTTTGTTTCCCAAGGAAGCTATTTTATTTATTTTTTATTTTGTTTTTTTTATATATTTACAAAGTTGGGTGTATTATGCAAAGGAATTAGTAGTTACTGTTTTAATGTGTGCGTTCTTCTCCATTTCAGTTCTAAGGCTTCTTAAAAGCAGTGAATGACAAGTATTCCTGTAACCTCAAAACCTGTACCACTAGTGCCTGTTGCAAAATGTGCATGAATGTTAAAAAAAAAAAAAAAAAATTCTGATTTTCCTGAGCATCTCACCAGATGGTCCCAAGCAACTGAGCTGCCTTTGTCAGCTGAGCCACTCTGATTTATATGCGTGCGCTTGGTTACTTGGGGTTGGAAGATGAAATACAATTGCGGGGTTAAGCCAGCGCTTAATGCTTCAGTTTGAGTAGGATGGGTGTCTGCACAAGTGCAAATCGTGTGCCTTGGTTGGTACGTGGTGTGTGATGCGTTGAGGTGACACAATCACTTGATTATTTATTGATCATCTTAGAAAAATTTAACCTGCAGTCTCAGAATAATACCAAGAGTCAGAAACTCTTCAGTTACAAGTCCTGTTCCTCAGTTTCAGTATGCCTGTTTTATCCCATGATCAAGTATTAACTGTAGTGTCCGTCAAATATTTTTTCTTTTTTTAAAAAAAAAAAAGTCAGAAGCTGTAATCCAATTTATTTTTACCTGACCTAAGTGCTTTTGCAAAGTACTAAAATGGAAATCTTGGAGGTGTGGCTTCGCTTCTCACCTGCAAGCCTGCCCCATCCCCTTCTTCTGTAGGGCTAGGCAGGTAGCTGCAGGGGACATGCTGGATTGTGAACAAGTGCAGCTTTCACGTAGGTTGGCTGAAGAGCTTAAAAACATCATCATAACTGTTTGTCTCTGCTGAGCTGGAATCAGGGGGTGATAAAAATATGACTTAGTTTGTATTCGTTTTTATTCTTCTCTCTGTTATTACTGCTTTCAAATCGAGAGTAGAAGTGGGATCAATGCAGTGTCCCTATGGTCTGTAAAGGGTTGGCAGCAAACTGGTCATGACTTTTTGTACTTGGTGTACTTCTCCCTATACTTTTTAAAGAACAGTAGAAACGTTTCTTCTGTTGAAAGCATGGATTGTAGGGTTTTTCCTCAAATAGTTTGCTTTTTTGGTTGGTTGGTTGGTTTGTTAGGCTACACAAAAATGTGATTTCTTTTATTCCAGAAACTAGATCAGCTTTTTCATAAAAGCACTTCTGGTTTTATTTCTGTAACAAAAACTGCAGTGTAAGTATACCCACCATGTATTACACTGATTCTCTGACATAAACGTGTAGAGCAGTGAATTACAAGGACGTACTTCTTTACAGCTGAGGTACTGCATGTTAATATTCATAGCACCTATTAAACCTGATCTAAGACTCTTCAGTCTCTTGAAGGTTTTATTAAGACTATTTCATATGCGTGCCTCATTGAGTAGACAAACCGGGGACTTTGGAGACATTCTGAAAGAGTCCAGAGGCATTTTATGGAATTGTTCTGCTGACAAAGCATTTTTGTTCTGTGACAGAACTGTGTTGCAGCTTAAAACAGCCTGTCTTGCATATGCAGCAGTGAAGTTAGATAAATGCACGTGCATGCGCATGCCCGTGTTTTTAAATCAAGCTGTTACGAATTTGAAGCTTACCTGTCTGTGGACAAAGTTGGAATGTGTTCCTGTCTTTGCTTTAATCTACAGGATATATGAATGATTGCGAGACTGAGTGATGACTATCTGAATTGTTACCAAAGATTTGGAGGGAATAAGCATCTGCAACTGAGAGGCCCAGTATCATAGTTAATGCAGCAGACAGTAGTAGCCTGTGGTACCTCTGAGCAAAGAACGCACATAAGCAAATTGGGACTGACAAAGCAGGTGGAATTTGGGTTTGTGAGAGAGCTGCGCAGTGGTTCCTGCCGAGCTCTGCAGTCAGTAGGGTGTACATGATGTTGCAAGACAAGGTAGCACTGGCTGGGAGTGTCTTTTGGCTCCCACTTTCTGTCTTCTGACACAGTTAACCTCAAATTAAGAAAAGGAAAAGGCGGTCTGGCATGCTGCGTTTGGAAGGCTCCTGGTGTTACTCCACAGTGTCACAGCACCTAGGTGACTGGTCGTTGCCTGTTCATACGCATTGCTCGTGTAAATCACTTGGTGTTCATGTCCTCGCTGGTGCCTTAGCCGGTAGTTTACATTGGTGCTGTTTACCTTTTCTCTGTTTGTGTTAACCTAATCAGTCACACCAGGCTGAAGTCTATGCATCTGATCGTGAGCTGTCTCTACAGGACGCTACCCTCAGGGTGTGTTAACTGGTGAGATGGAGCAGCAACTGAAGAGTAGGCTGGTGTTTTGATGGGCGCTGCCATCCTCAGCCTTCCAATCAGCAGTTTTGCAGCCGTCAAGGAAAGGACTGTTCTCTGTGGACCTGGATGTGTACTCATGAGACTTCTAGCCCTTTTCTAAATGTATTAGGTAGTTGGCTGTTCACTGGTGGAATCACCAGCACCAGACGTGATGGTACTACAGTAAAGTAGTGATTTGATTTCAGGCAGCAGACTGGAGCTGTGCAGAAGTCCTCAGGGAGAAGTGACGGTTGAAGTGCCGGATGGTAGGATGGCCATTTGTTGACATCCCTGGGAAAAGCATCCTGAGTGAGTAGTCTTGGTCTTGTGCAGTATTTCACTCTGATGCACATGCTGTGTCCTTTCTCTTTCTTTTTTTCCCCCTGAGTTTGGCTGCTCCTGTGAAGAAGAGCGTGGACTTCCGAAGTAGTATCTCCTACCTCTGTACCGGTGGGCAGAAAACAACAAGTGACCAAAAATCTGTATCATGGGATTTGTGAGAAATCGTAGAGTCTGAGCGTGGCTTCCAGGCTGGTTTGAATGGTAGTGAGGGGCGTCTGGGCATCCTGCAGTACGCCGCGGCATGCATCTGCCCGTTGTGCAGCAAAGAGCCATGGCAGCACAGTTACGGTGAAGGCCGGGCACGTCACCTGGAGAAAGCCACCGAAACAGACGCAGTGATCCAGCTGTTAAACGGGAAGCTGCTGCTGGTGTCCCAGGTCAGAGGGAAGTAAATCCCCAGTAAGAGACAGGTACTAGGTCTGAGCTGAATGCAGTGAATGGTAAGTGCCGTGAGTTATTTGCTCGGTATTTGGCTGTGTAATGGAGCAGAAATCAAATATAGTTGTGCAGAATAACATTTTCAGTAGCTAAGGCCATGAAATAATTAGCGCTTCACATTAGCTCATATTTGTAGTTACATTTACCTTGCAGTTGCTGGAAAGCAGAGACCGTATATGACATGCATCAGTGCCCTCTGCTGTCTTACTGTGTATCTCGTATTCCACTTCTCAGTATTTTTAATCTATTTTTATCCTGATGCAGAAAATACCCATTATCTTTATTTTACTGTAGCTTAATATATAACTGGTGGGGGTTGGGCTGGGGAAGACAATTCAGCCCTGAGTAAGTCGTGCAGTCCGGGTGCACAATGTGTTGTGGTGTTTGGATTTTTTTTTTTTTTTTTTTTTTACTGTCGAGGATGCTGTTAGTGTGTTTCTCCTGGCTTCCTTTCTTGTCAGATAACACTAAAATGTTTTTTTACTTACCTACAGTGAGTAAGTTATATTGTAGAGTTGACAATACTCAAATGCATTAGAATACTAAGGCATTTTATTCTTAACTGCTTACTGAAATTGTTTTAAATGGCTGCACAGCCACTTGAGCTCAGCTCTTTTTTTTCCTGAAAGCTCTGAAAACTTGCCCATGTTTAGTTATCATGGTAATGTGTATAACTCATACTTATTTCTGTTTTTACTGCACATTGCAGAGATTTTACATATTTATTGAATGGGCCAGATCTGCAGTGATAGGGTAACCTCTCTGAAAAAGAAATAAATACTTGCAGAGGAAGATTGATCTACAACTTCATGAAGCATTTAGAAATACTTGACATTGATGCATGACTGTTTAAATTGGTGTACTGTCTGAACCTTCTCAGTAACAGCAGGTGGTTCCAAAAGACTGCAGACTCCCAGCTGTTGGTGGTAGGGACAAATGATAGTTCAGAAGATGAGGCGTCTAATTATATTACAGGACAAAGAAATGCAGCTGCCTCACCAGAATAGTCATACAAGGATCTTCATCCTTGCTGTGCCCTGGTGTGTTTGTAAGAATCTGCTTCAGCTTCTCCTGTTAGAGAATCCAGGTCACGGATAAAGCAGGCAGGTGGGATCAGGAAGGGAGTCAGAGGATGTGCACAACTTGACTGGGCAACCTTTGTATTAGCCAATAACCTGTTGATCTGGTCTGAATTTTGCCATTCCCTACCTTCCCAACATAAGAAGCTTTTATTCTGATCTTGAGATTCACACATTGAACATAACCTCGTTCTTCCTTTACTAGGGTGGGTGAAGCAAGAGTGGGGGAGGTTTGTTTCCAGACATCTAGCAAAAGCAGTAGCAGATGCTTTGGAAAGGAAATGACTGAGAAGATGCAGTTGACGGTTACTAACCTTGCAAACTATCCCACTTCTGGCTCTAACATGTTTGCTCAGTAGCCCGTCAGCTTCACAGAGGAAACATAACTGTGCTATTGAAAGGCTATGTTAACATGGTTGCTTTCATTTTGATTCTGTTCAGTAATGAGTCTCCAAGGCCTCCGAGATGTAAATACAGTTTTCAGGCTCAACTAACGCAGCGTGATGCTGAGAGACAGCTGATAAGAAACACTCAGGACAGAGGTTTATATAGAATTAAGGCAGTATGAATATGGCCCAGAAGTACACATGCAGTTATTACCACAGCTCAGTGTATGGTCACCCAGCCCTGCTGTTCGGTTTTGCTGCTGTTTGGTTTCCAGCTCATTTTATAGTGTTTATACCTAAAACACAAGGGAAGTTTCAAAGCGCTGTTGAAGTGAAGAGGGTGCATCTTGCAGCAATATAATGTTTGCCAGCTCCTCTCCCGTTCAAAGCTCCGCTTCCATTTACCGTGGCCTACAGGCTAATACTCTTGCACAGCTGCAGAGAAATTACAGATCCCAGAAACTGATAGCCATCTAAATCGTTTTGTACAAATGAGTTTCTGCATCTGTGGTATGAGTTGGCAAGTGTACCCGAGTAATGACCGCTCTGCGTGAGTGGCTTTCCTCCGGCCGCTCACAAATACTCTATTCATTAATCTGCAGCGCGGGTCTGTTCACACCCACCAGGCTGCCCCATTCAGTGCTCTGACACGGCCGCGCACGTGCAGCGGCTGCGAGCACTGACAGAAAGCACAGCCGAGGCTGTCACCCAGGTATGCTGCAGAGGGAAGTGGGAACGGAGGTGGTAGCTGTTGTTACAGTCAAAGTGATTTGAAGTGGTGGCAGGGGCTGTTGGAAGAGTACGCAGAGCTCTGCTCTGAGCTCAGCCCCTTTTTTCCTAACGCCGTGCTAGCAGAATTCCTCTCCTTCCCCCTCAAACAGCCAGATGTTTTGAATGAGCCTGTCTTCACTGAATAATCTTTCTCTGGAAAATGAGAAGTATGGCTGATTTATCAACACTGCTTTGTTTTTGTGAGAATGAATTGGCAGAGGCACGTTGAGAACAGATAAAATTTAATTCTTCTGCTTCCACAGCTCGCTCACAATACCTGAGATACTTTTCTGTTATTGTTGGTCTGTATTTCAATGGCTTAAGGTTTGCACGGTGGTTTTTATGTTTGTTTGTTTCCCCACACACACCGCAGATGCTAAAATTTGTGATGCTTCCCTGCTGATAACAGGAGATACGGAAGCAAATAACGGCTTGCTGTGAGGCAGACATCTACAGTCACTCTGCAGGCCGGACTTTGAGAATTCAGGGTCTTTTTTTTTCAGTGCCTAGGGCTTGACATGCATCTCTCCAGATTATGTGTGCACCTTGCTCCTTACCCCAGTAGGTCTGTGACTATAGCGTCAAGTCTGCACACAAGAGCTCTTTGTGCAGGCCTGGCTGAGCATGCAAAAAGATGAATCTGATGCCAAAAGTGCAGCATCGTTTGGTTGAATCATTTGAGGACCAAATATAATGAGCAGAAGATTACTTTAAAAGGGAGTCTGAACATTTATCTCTACATCTGTTATAATCTTCTATACGTAAGTGTTAAGAGTACACATTTCTATATGTGAAGGTAACTAGCAGCTGCTTTAGTGGCTGTGAAGAGGTAGGGCTGCCCCGGAAGGAAGGTGTCTGTTGCCTGGGGGTGTGTGAAGGCAGGACTGTCTCTTGTTTCCATTCCCAGCGCTCTGTCGGCCTCGATTCTTCCCTGGGGACAATGTGTCTGCGTGTGCTGGACCTCTGTTTCTCAGCCTTGAGAACAAAATACATTCCTTACCCCTTTCTGGAAAAGATTTTGAAAAAGAAAGCTGTACATTACCAGGCTAGGCTTAGGATTTTGGTAGACTGATTCGGTTTTGTTCCATATCCAGCTGAGAGTATAGAAGGCCCATTCACTCTTGAGCAAAGAAGCCCCCTCCCCCAGACACCAATTCGGAAAGGAGAAATTGTTGCTTTGGAGATTTTTCCTTTGTCCTTCATGTTCTTATATAAGATCATGCTCCCCCACTCCTTCAGCAGGGTTACAAACTAATAAATGTTGGTAGTGTTAGAGCTGCCATGAATGGCTTTGTTAAAATGATAACGTACTCTGTGACTGATTTTTGTTGTCTCTTTGTGTTTCGGAAGGGATGCAAAGGTGACAGTAGCATCTGTTGGGAGTGCCAATATTGTTTGTTTTCCCTGGCTGGCTAGGGGATGCCATAGTGGGCTTTGGTAGCTAAAAAAGTCTGAGAAAGCATGATTTTGCCTGCAAGGAATGAGGGAGATATGTTAGGTGATGGCGAATCCCAAAGTTTCTTAGCAGAAGGAGTTTCATCCTGTGTATAACTTGCAGCAAGAGATTTTAGTGAAGGAAGAGATGAAATCAGGACCTCCTGCTGCTGTGTTTTTTCTGGCAACAGGCAAATGCTGTTGTACATGTCCCTCATCTTGCTGTATTTATGAGTTGCGCCAGTAAGATTTACAAGAATGTTGCATCAAGAGAAAACAATTGAGTGGCTGCAAGAATAGAGGGTCTTGAGTATCTAGCTCTTAGAGAACTTAAATTCAGTTTATAAATTTCATTTCTGATATTGTCACTGAATTTGGGTCCTGCTGCAAAGACAAGAGTTAGGGCTGCTGAACAGTCACCATCCCTGTGCTGTACAGTAGCATCCTAGACACATGGTGTCTTAAAATTTATAGTTTCCATTACTTACCATGTTTCATATTTTCACTTGCTTCTGATCCTTTAGTTGAAGGCCTGAATGAAAAAGGAAGAAAGTCAATCTTCATGAATAGTATAAACTCTTCACTGCAATATACAGGAGGCTTTTTTAAGGTGTTTCAAGTGCTCCTAAAGCTTTGTTCCGTTCCTGTAGTAACCAAATTTGTATCAAAGTGTGTGAGGTTGCTTGTAGTTAGGAGTGTTTTTGATTCAAGTTCTGCATGATAAACATCAACCACAAAGTTGCTTTTTTTTTAAAAAAAAAAAAAAAAGATTCACAGGCAAAGAGGCCAAAACTTTCTGGTTATGAGGTTTAGCTCATCTCTAATCCTAGCAGCCTCAGTGCAGATTTTACCTGTTACTCATTTTCTCTTCTGGACCTCTCCGAGGAGGAGGGTGAGGCTTTAGCAGACTGTGGATGCACATGTTCTCTGCTGCATCTTCCTTCATTGCATGTGGCTGATCATTCAACACATCATTGTCAGTCAGTTCTGAGTAAATCAGGTTGAACATGAAGTTTTTCTCTGAAATTTGAAGGTAGCAGAAATTTTATTTACATTTCCACCTGCTGATCTGGATGTTTAGAGGTGAATTCAGGAGTTCCCTTACCTGAGCCACAGCCTGGGATTTTTGAAGGGCTGAAGGACGTAAGACACACGTTTCATTTGCTTTCTGCCTTCCCCCAGCCCACAGCAGCCTGGAGCACCACTGGGAGAGTGTTTTCCTACCCTGCACCAAACCTAAGTGTGCCAAGGTCTGAGTGACTAATTTCTGTTCAGAACAGCCACACCTGGGCCAAGCACACCTCACTGGGTCCTAGTCCTTCCAGCTCAGCAATCCCGCTCAGTTCAGGTTGGTGAGAATGTCAGGGGTTTACGCAAATATGCGAGAGAGTGTTCTTTCAAAAATGGATGCATGTGCATAGGTTTGTTACCTTTTATGCTTGCCCTCGAGAGCCATTTTTGGATCTCTGTAAGCGAATCTGTCTGTAAAACTTTGCTCAGTTTTTCCAGCACCTGGAAGATAGATGTACAGGACAGTTACCGTGGAAGAGAAGAAGCTGAATGGCACCATCGTTTTTATGTGTTTTAGTTTAGCTCTATCTGTGTGAGCGTGCTGAGTTGTACAGCTGCCTAGCAGAGTAATTGCCAAACACAGAATTAAGCCAATAGAATCCACACTGGAGAAAGTAGGTCTGTCAAATATCTCACACTATCCTCAAGAGAAATAAAAATATGTAACATCATAGGGAGCCATGTACCGCAGCACTCTTGTCTTACCTTTATTTCCTGATCCAGGTAGCCTGGGACAAAATTCACGTTCTCCTGGACATAAGGACTGGGACTCAAGTTGACCAGTGGAGAGGAAGGCTGGGTGAGAGACTTGTGGACTCCCTGCACAATTGCAGGTTGTGTAGAGGTTTGGGATCGTTTTTTCAAAAGCTTTTCCAAAATAGAAAACAACATGTAAAGAAATGGTTTGACTCCATTTAAGCAGCAATTAAAGGCAATGTAGAATATGTATAACACTGGTCCCCAGCAAGGGTGTACAGCAGGAAACACATGTAAAACTCATATTGGGTCGAATATGGCCAGAAATAGGAAATGCAGAGGTCAATAGCTTCTAATACATAGTCACCAGGAACAATAACAGATATCCGTAACATAATGTGTAACATTGGATTTTTCCCTTTTTTGCTGAAGGAAATGTGTAGAACTGCACACCACGCTTTACTTTGAAATGTCGTTTTGGAATAAGTCTGTTTTTGGAAAGATCTGGATTTTGGTATAAGAATGAAAGTGATGCTGGTTAACAGTTAATGGAAATTGGATGAGGAAGGGATTAAATCTGGACCTCAGTGTTCTGTTTGTTTTTCCATCATGGATTTGTAGTGTGCTCTTGAGCATATCTTCATTTCTCTGTGTGCAGGCTTACCAGTCTATTAAAAGCCTGTGAATCATGATGTGGTTGGCAGAAGGTTTTGTTTGTAAGTGCAGAGGGGAAATGCAGAGAAAAGCAAAATGCAGCTAACAGGGTTATTAACAACAGTAGTTTACTTTTGTAGTAGTGTCGCTGTATGGCAGTATCTGACCGTTGTATAGTTATTTTGCAGCCAAACCACAGCAAATAGTTTGAAAAACTGTGTTCTGCATGTATAGTGAACAGTAATGCATGGTCTTTACTATACCCAGATCTGGAACCAAAGAGCAACATTTAGATAGAAAAAAATAAAAATAGAAAAGTTAGAAGAAAAATTAATCATTGTTTTTAGCACCTTTACTGCAGAACATCTGAGTAGTGCCCTCTGATGTTCAGTACCAATACAGCAAGATTTGCATTTCCTTTTTATGCGGTCCTCCTTGTGATACAGTGATCATAATAGAATAGTCTCAAGCTGAAGGCTGTCTGATTACTCACCACCTCTGTGGTGACTGTACAATAGCTGAGTGCTAAGTTACTGAAGAGCTATTACAATGAGAATCTTTTACTGGAATTTATGAACACAGCTGCAAAGTTGGATCTAAACCCCAGCATGCTGATTCTACAAAACAGTATCAGCAAAAGTAAAATTGTTGGCAGCAAATAATCTGAAGAACCTGGGTTGAGAGGGCAGGCTTTTTCCTGTACTTTTTCTGTTATATAACGTGACCATTTTTTCCACAGCAGTTTGAGACAAAGTGAGTTTTATTCCAATTTTCATTGGATTTGAGCATTTTTCTTGCTAGCAAAGCACAGTGACATTACAGGGCTGAAAGTGATAGTTACAGGTTAGTCATTACCCTACTTGACACCATATCGCTTCCAAGCTCTCCTCATATCCCCCTTTTAGGGTCTGTGTTGTCTTCCTTAGCAGTCCGAGACAGTCGGTTTGGGTTACAGTGTTCAGAAGTGAGAAAGAGAGTGCCAAAATGAAGAACTATGTCATTTTTTCCCTTACCTTTGCAGGTGAAGTAGGGTTGCTTTGAGTCCTTTAAGGACCATCTGCAAGTCCTTCTTCTTCATGTTCTGGAAATCAACAGTCAATGTTTTCTCAAGTTGAAAAATAACAGACATAAGATACACCTTATGTTGTATCGGGGCAGGGGGGGCCATTTTTAGTTACAAAAATGCACTAGCCATATTTTAGAAGTCTGTATTTCCTTCCTTTTTTGTTTGCTTTTACTACCTCACATAGTATATTAATGCAATTATTTGCTGGGATGCCTAACAAAGCTGAAGAAAATCCTGGAAACCGTATGTCATAGCAGTATGCTTTTGGTGCTGTGTTACTACTACTGCGGAATGTTGCTCACAGATACAATAATTGCTGATAATTGTGAAATTGTTTGATGTCTAGTGAGCGTAGAATCTTTAAAACCTATGAAGATGCAAGTGTAGTTAGCAAGGAGAAATCTTTTAAAATGCGGTGGCTAACAGATAGAAGGGAGGAAATACTTGCTTTTTTAATGGACATTCATTGCCCAAGGTTCCCTTTACGTGGACCTGAGCTGTGATGACACAGTGCCCTGGCTGAGACCTGGTTCCACCTTTCAACAGTTCAGGTTCCTCTTCTGCTGCTGTATGGTGCAGCAGTTTGGTGCCCCTACTCACGTGCTGCAAACTGTGAAGAGCCTGGCGACCTTCGCGTGAAAGCTTCAAGCCTCGGAAGGTAGCAGTTGTTGGCAAGGGAGCTCCCTGAGGAGTTCCCAGTTAGCGCATGCTCTTGATCAGCTTCTTGCTTGGGGAAAACTGTTTTGTCAGCATGTGTGTGTTCTCTTAAAAAGCTGTTTCTTACAACGCAGACCGGAGCATTGTTTAACCCTGTGCAAAAAACCAAACGGCTACAGTCAATAAACACACATAGTAACTTAGCAGGTGATCTCCAAGGACAGTCTGTTCTGGAAGGATGGAAAAACAGATGTTTCAAAACTTAGATTTTATATAATAATATAGGGCTTGTGGAATGGGTCAAAGGGAATTTCAAGAATCTGAGAAGCCTAGCAGGAGAAATACTACCCAGCGGTGAGAAAATTTGCAAATACAGAGTGACTTAGTCACTGCGTTAGGTCTGTGATTGACCCCTCACAATCTGCTGCTGGACTGGAAGCATGATAAGAACAGAGTTGGTAGCATGTACAAAAAAAGGATACCTTCTGCCATTTGAGAATGAGCCTGTAGCCAGCATTACAGAGACAAACAGATGAGTTCTCTATCCACTGCTTCGTGTGTCAGGTGAGATGGCCCTAATGCTTTTCTCAAGTGGTTTTTAAAAGCTTTGCTTTTTCTTTTGACCATCCGGTGGGGCTTGTTGTGCATCCATGAGTTCTTGAGTCATCTTGGAAACAAAACCCAAGATGTGTAGCGCACAAAGGCTGAGCTGGACATACTGAAATAGCCTGTTAGAAGGCTCTAAACTGTTACCATGCTGACTTTTGAACATCCATTTCCCTGAGTATTTAACCAAGGAAGTGAGCTTGATAGCACAGCAAGCAGAAGGCATTTAAACAGTGAATAAACATGGCATATTTCAATAGATGGCAGAGGGCCGTAAGCAGTCTGTTACAGAGGACAGTGTGTGTCCTGTATCAGGCTCTGCCTGAACAATGACGATGTTCCAGATGAAATCTGGAGAGTGGCCAGGTAGAGTGAAGGGCTGGGTAGAGTGAAGGAGACTCATTCAGCAGTGACAGTGAGGAAATAAGTATCATTCTTGCATCTCCCTTGAAAGGCCTGTTGTCCTCAGTGAGAGTAGCAGCAGTTAATGAAGAACTAAAATCCTCTTTTCTTAGCTGGAGTAAAAGGAATTTTAAAAACAACCATTAGTTTTGTCATTAGTCAAACTGAACTGAACATGGAGAAGCAGCAGTTCTATTAAGTAGCTGATGAGGATTTTCAGAACTTTGATTCTATTAAGTATCCGACATAAGACCAATCTGAAGCAGAAAGTAATTACAGCTAAATATTACTCAGCTGAGACTACAAAGATGTCCACCAAATTAGAGTTAATCTGACTAAGCAATATAAGACTTTGGTCTTTGCTGGCTGTTGCCAGCTTGTCTTTTTCGCCAGGTTCTAGAAAAAAGAGAGAGACACACACAAATACATACTGTATTTCTATATATTTTGTATTTTTACTTTATGTAGATTATATATATACATATACGCACACAGATGCAAAATTTTATACATTATAAGCTGGGTGGTCAATATGAAAGAAGTCTTGTTTTGTCCTTTCAAAGGCATCCATTCTGAACTGAAAGAAATTCAGCCTTTTCAGAACTAGTGTGGTCTACCGCACCCTTCATGCCTTATTTCAGAAGTTATATCACAGACTCATCAACTAGCAATACAAATCCTGTAGCAATATTTACTTATCCTAATAGTTCTCGAGGAACTCAGTAGAGATGAGCCTTCTCGTGCACCTTATAGACCTTCTGCAGGGTAAATCTGGCCATGCATCAACAATTTTCTTTCAGCCACTGGCAGAAAGATGCCATTGTACGAACATATGGGCTCAGCTTTAGAAACAGAAGCTCCTCCCGAAAAGTGCTATTTCTTATGCTGTTGTACATGGTACAATTATTCTGACTATTTCTTTCAGATGTAGGAAGTGTAATCGCAGCTAGATCTAGCATGCAGTAGAGCAACACAGTGTTCTTAGAGCACCAGGTTAGTATTAAATGCTGCGTTGCGTAATACGTTGCTCCTGGAAGGGTGTCAGAATTATTTAGGTGAGAGTGAAATAGATTAAAAAAAAAATGTGAAAACATGTTTTTGTAAGTAGAGTCTCTGGCACTTGTGGCACACTTATGAACACAGACGGAAAGAGAAAGAAATTATTTTAGCTTACTCAGTTGTCTTGGTGAAACAGTTTTAGTGGTACATTGTAAAGAATTTAGTGTTTCTAACCTTTACGTTGGCAACCTGAGATTATTCATTGCTGAGAACAGGCAAAGATGCTTAATGGAATGAAATGAAGGTAGTGACTTCGTGTCTGCATAGTGGGTGTTTAGGGCACCTTCTAAGTGGTGAGCAACAAATTTGTAGTGAAAAGGGTTTTAAGAGAACTTTTTCAACATTTACTTCTGAGTAAGCTGTCCTTCACTCCTCTCTGTGCAATGAATGCTGTGCTATCATGCAGGTGAGGTGACCACAGCAGGGACGCTGCGTATCCTTATTGTCCTCAAGGGGTCTCGGTATTGTGGCCATGACTAGTCACAGTTCTAAAAGTGGGATTTCTTACTGACTGGTGAAGTGCTTCTCTTAAATACAGGAAACAGGAGCGTTGGGTGCTTTTTGGAGCAAAATTGTGTTACACTTGCATTTCTCTATGTGCTTGCCAGGACAGTCATCCGGGCTAGCCATGTGGTCCCTGAACAACTCTTACCTAGTATGTGACAGACCATCCGAGGATGGGGGACGTTCCTGGAGAAGTAGTACTTTCCTCCTGAGCAGCTGGAGTGAGAGTAACACCAGTGGTTCTGCGGCATGTTGGGGTTGAACCGAGGTTCACGCCCTGCCTTGAAATTGGTGTTCATTGTGTAGCGGTTCTTCTCCTGCAGAGAGCCTTTCCGCAGAGCGGGTTGGCTCTGCTGCTCTCGAGCTGAGGTCGAACACTGGAAGTGAAGAGCAGGAATTGACATAGACAGAAAACAGCAGAAACTGTAATTACTGTTTTTCTTTGCAGCACTTCATCTGTTATTTTTACCTCTTCCATACGCATTTTGGAGAAGCTGTAAGCACAGGACAGTGGAAGTGAGCTGTCTACCGCTCCATACCTAAGTAGTTACCTCAGACAGCTAATACTGCTTGTGGTCACTTTACAGCTGCTTTTATTTCTTTTCTGTTTCTGCTCAGGAGCTCAGCTGCTCATTGCCATGCATATTCTGAGACACCTTTTTGTAGTAACAGAGTATATTGAAGCAGAGGGAGTAGGTTGCCCTCTGACTTGTGGAGAGACGTGCAGGGACAAGTAATGACAGCAAAGGAAATGTCCAGGCATTTTTTATTTCTATCTTTACTAAAGGTTGTGTATGCAGATAGGAAGTCCCATGTCTCTTAACACTTTGTGTCTGTTCTAGGTTTTGGTTTTAGATGTTGAATAATAGACTAGTAGCTGTTATTACTGTTACCTTGATTACTTTTTCCTTCGTTGTAGCAAAAATCACAGGGGTTCATGGTGTTCTTTGCCTCTGACACTTTGGGTAGGATACTCAGTACCACAACTTCTAGGACTGGGAACATCCTAAGAATGATGGTTTATTTAAGGCACCTTGCAAATGTCACAGAGAGGGTTTATCTAATCTGTTTTGTGATGATCCAGAATCAAGTTAATCAAACATAAGAAATTAACCTCTAAGGGCTGCTGGCAATAAGAGGCTGCACGGGCTGAGAGCAGAAGAAGTGTTCATCAGCGACCTGTTAGGATTAGGAAGCAGCACGTGGTTGTTGCTCACATTTTAAGGAATGTGTGGAGAAAAAAGGATTGGAAAAGGACGGGACATCTTTTCAAGCAACTGTTAATGTTTTGCAAGGTTAAATTTTTATTCCATGACCGCAACTGACTCGGGAAAAAAAACTCGAGTGAACTAACATTTCACAATGTGTGCAGAAGGTCACCAACTGTGAGGCCTGCCCATCTGAAAACAAAAAGTGCAAATTCCAGAGTTGAAGGTCTCGCATTAAGATCGTCGTATGCCCCGACAAATCAACTGAGGAAAGGTCAGTGTTTGTCCCCTGTCATCATCACGTTTCAGTGCACGTGGTGGTGGGATGGAAGCAACAGTTCATATAAATGTTTTGTAGCTAATGGCAAGCTCTTTTTTTCTTTTTTGAAAATGCCAAGGAAATAACGTGACTAGTGAACAAAATGTGAAAAGACAAAGAAGGGCAGGTGATTAAAGCCAATACTCAGTTAAATATGATTTGCACTACCATTTAGTTGCCATTTTGATCACATACAGCAACACTGGCACATTTCAGGTGCCCTGGTGTTATTCCTGCAGGCTGCTGCCCTGCACAAATTATTGTTGATGTGAATCAAAAAGACCAGGCGGCCTGCGAGATACCCTGATTTCAGGGTGGCTATAACAAATGTACCTACTGCTTCCTGTGCTCTTCAATACCAGTTAGAGTGCATTCAATAATTTTCTGATAGTTCTGACACTTAACTGTTCATAAATTGAATGATAAACTCAATTTTCACCTCACTACCAAGTTCTTTTACTAATGGAACTCTGCTGGCTTGTTCCTGATTTGTATGAGATGAAATTTGAAGTCAGTTTTGTTTTGGAGAAAACAATGAACCTGAACACTAACTTCAAAGCAGGGCTTTCCTTAGAGCTGCCATTTAAACTGTGAAGCAGGGTTTGAAGCGGTTGCCCTTAACAATTAACGCTGTCTTTAGTTGTGATGAGTAAATTATTTTATGGGTTTGTGTTATTCTCTGTTATTGTAAGAATGTTTAAAGGAAATATTTTGGTTTTGGTGGATAGAGATGGTAGACTGCAGCAAAGCTGTGGAATGATGGATTAATCATCACAGAAAATTCAAAGTTGCAAATCTCATGATTTGTGTATTTTCAAGAAGCATTTTGACTGAATTGTATGGTGCATTGAAGTTTGTTTTTGTTTTGTTTTATTTTATTTTCACCACATTTAATAATACTTAAATGGTCCACATAGCAATATGAAAGATTAATTGATCTCCGATTCCCTCCTGCGAGAAAGGAGATTGTTTGTGTTTGTTTTCGAGGATGTGAATTATAAACAATACGCAGCACTAGTGAGTCCTAGTTTAACATTAGCTCACCTGACCTGCTCAATACAAATCTTATGTACCGTCTTCCTTCAGAGCTACTGTCTTGCTGTGATTTCAGTAAAGAACATGCCTTCCATTTGGTCTAATTTCTACATTAAATGCATGTTGCGTCATCAGGCATCTGTCTATCCAAAGGCTGCTTTAAAGGCTGCAAGAAGAATGCCTCTGTGCCATTGAACTCTTGTGTCTGTGCTATCACAGTAGGCTAGCCTAGCTTTCATCTACTCTAAACACAATCACATACCAAAATATCAAACTTTGATAGGAAATTTGGAAAAAAAAAAAATAGTGTGACAATATAGAAATAGACTTTTTTTTTTCCTTTTTAGGGAATTCTTTATATTGATGGGATGCATAGTATATAATAAAAGTTAAAAATACCTGTATCTCCTGATATAAAAAGTAAAAAATACATGCCTCCTAGTATTGGTTGTAGTGGATTGATTGAATAATCAAAATAATGAAAATGACTAATTTTGTGTAACATCTGATTGCATTTGTTTTTCTTAGCAGACTTTTATAACTTTGATTCTGAATAATAATCATAGTAATTTTAATTGGGACACCAGCTTTTCCAAAGCGCTATAATTTTTTTTTAAATGTATAGTACTTACCGTAACTTATTGTTTCCATGTGCTTAACATTAAATGCTTACTAAAAGTAGTGTATAAAATAACTTGTAGGAGCAGAAGATACTTTGTTTTTCTGGGGCTTCTGATTTTCTACATAATTCTATTTATGCTTTTATGTTGGTTACCTATAAAGGACTAACTATGCCTAATGTTTTTTTAAATGAAATTCATGTGGGAGGGTTTTCTTCTTTACAGAATTGTTTAGTAGATTTTCTTTGATAATCTAAACTGTCTTGTGAAACATAAATTTAAAATCCCAGTAGTTATCTAGAAACCTCAAAGTATTACATCTCAAACTCAAAGTATTACCTCAAAATATATATACAAAGTATAAAGTTATTGCTGGTGCAATATGTTTTGGGGATTTTAGGGGTGTTACTTTGTCATAACACTGTGTTCATATTTAAATTAGTAAAATTAAATGCAGTGATACCGTGAATATTTGGCAGAACTATGCTACCAGCCAGCACTGTTGTTTTCATGTTGCAGATAAAATCACACCCAAAATGTTGGTTATCATCGCAGTATTCAAAAGTACTTTAAAGGCTTCCCATTTCCTTATGAAGAATGCATACATTAGGTATTTAGAACAGTCCTATGCCTGACTCTGTTAATGGGCTCTTGAGAGATAGTGTATCTTATGCTGTTTATTGCTTTATTTGCCAGTTCTCAACTTTTACCTGGAAAGTGTTTAAGAAGTGCCAGTGGTATAATAGACAGAAAGGTCAAACTACCTGCGAAGCAGTGCTGCAGAGGGCCTCCTTCTCGGCAGGATGCCAGGTCGGTCGTGCCTATTTTCTAGCTACAGCAGGTAAACTTCCCTCCGTAGTAGGCAGTCAAGTCTTTCCTTGGGTGGGGGTTTTCAGCTGAGCAAGCAGCAGCCCAGCTCGTTCGCTCTGCTGAGCAGCCCGCAGCAGGCAGGGGGTTGGTGATGGATGGAGACTCCAGAATCGCTCCCTTTCTTTGTGACACCGCTGAGCTGCACGCGCTGCCATGGCAGCAACGCAGCCACATCTTCTGCCTCTCATTAGCTGAGAGAAATGCTTTTGTACCGCCAGTTCATCCTTTACGTTTTTAGCACTCTTCCTCTTTAACATGAGGGGAATATTAATGGCCACAAATAAATAAATAATTTCTGTAGAGAAGTAACATTTGCGTGTTGACACTGAGGAAACAACTGCACACAGGACTGTAAAATCACCTGACTTTGGCTTTGCGTGTTCAAGAAAATTCACGCTTTTGGGCAAGATTTCAGGGATGAATTTTTCTGGAGTACAAGTGCAGTGCTACGTAGATGCCCTGTTCGTTTTCAACATGGGAAATTGTCATCATCAGCTAGAGCTAATGGGGTTAGATGAGTAAGTTTGAAAATGTATTTTCAGGTATTGACCAGTTAGGCTGTTAAATGTAGTCGTGGGATTGGTATTTGAATCTAGTAACAGAAAGGATATCTGAGATGCATTACGAAGTGGCCACTGGTTATTACCCAAGATGTCTCCAGTGGTACTGTGCTGACAAAAATAAGATTACTGCTACAGTGAGTTTGCAACTCCAGTACGCTTTTAAGGTCTCCTTAGAAATCCTCCAGATTTACAAGCAATGTTACGTAGACTCAGACACTAAGTCGTAGGATATTCTGTGATTGTGTCTCAGTTTCGGAAGCTCTTATTTCTTTATCACTGCTTATATCCTAGAAAGCAGAACTGTCAGAGAGGACTTTTCACTCCCTGTGAAGGTGGACCAGAATCAGTATTTTCATTCCCACTGGGGCACCATAGTGGTCTGTTACCCTGTGATCTCAATTTCATGGCATTGTACCTGTGAGTGACTGCTACTCATTTTTAATTTGCTTTGTTCATTTGCAAGTCATCTTGGGAACAAACAGGAGGACAAAAGCTTTGGCTCAGAGGTCAACAACAAAGATTAGATTTCAGTTTCTCATTGTGATTTTAAGGTCTGTAGCAGAAAAAGGAGACACGCCTTCTCTCCCTTTTTGTGACTCACCAGGAGTGGGAATATATGGCATTGTGCACAAGAAATGGGAGATAAGCAAAAAATGCAAGAAAACTGGTTTGTTTGCTTGTTTGTTTACATTTGGAAGGGAAAAAGGAGAGTTCCTGGTGTGACTCTTGTATTAATAATTTTGATAAATGTTTGGATAACTTACAGGCTAACAGGCTAAGATGCTATTGAATCTCTTCAAGAAAAGAAGGTGACTGACAGCAGAAGCTATCTGAGAAGGGGTTCATGCAGCTGCTAGCTTTTGATCCTGCAGCCCAAAATGGCTTGTGATTATTTGCTTCGTTGTAGGGCCCATGTAGAAAAGGGGCTGTTGTGAAGGCACAGAGCGTAGGCTGATTTTGAGTTGTCACACATGGGGAGGCAAACTGCCAGAACCCCAGGGCATGCTTTAAAATGTATGTTCCATTCCTGAAAGCGCTTGTATCAATTCTCTTTAAATAAAGCCAAGAGGATGGCACGAAATCATGGATCTACTTCCTCATGAACTCTGTGTCTGTGGGTGGGGGAGAACACAAGAGAGCCAGAGTTAACAGAAGATACTTGTGTCTTTGCTACACATAACAGACAGCATGGCGTTGTTGGAAGGAGGAATTCAGGAAATTCAGAGGATGTGGAAAGAACTGCAAAGCAGAAGTCTTTCATACTGCTGTTCAGTTAACTTTCTATCAATGCCCTATATGACAGTCAAGTAAACTATGTCAACAAAATGGCTTCCTGTGGACTGTGCCTGTCTGCCTACAGAAGAGTACAAGCTGCAAACCTTGTTTTTCCAGTGTATTGCAGCTTTTTACAATCGCTTGGGATTTACCAGTAGTTGCTGTAAAAGCAGCTTAAGCAAATAGCCAGTTGAATTCGTTAAAAGGGAATTGCTGTTAAGATCTCAGATAGCACAGTATTGTCTCTATCCAAATAAAGCAAACGAAAGTGAGGTTCTGGAACAGCATTTTAGTGAGATGCAGTACAAAGAGCTTAACCTTGTTTGGTAAATTGATAAAAAGGATCATTTGGGAAAACTTTTTCCTTTTACAAAGCAGAGGGTACATTCATTGACTGTAAAATTCCATGTAATTCTGTGACTAAGATGCATGTGAAGAGGTACTACTGCAAAACAACAATTCATAGTGTGTTAAATGTTCAAGAGACAATCACGTGCCTAAAAAAAGAAAGAGTCAGGTAAAGGCCAGTAATGTTAGTTGCCAAAGTTACATGTCCTGGGAGGTCTGGATATTGTACGGTTCCCTTGTTCAGCTCAGCCTGTTGACTACAGTGGAAGGTTAAAGGATGAAGTATTACTAAGGTATCAGAACCTGCCAGTAATTCTGGCACTTTGCCTTTTCACGCTTTCCTTTGATCAGCCATTATATATTTCAATTCTATATTTATAAATACAGATATATGTTTCTGCCATTGTAGCGCTAGAAAATGCTGAGACAATTTTTCATGTTTAAAGGAATAGCTCTTACGGGCATGTATTTTGTTGCCTTATGAAAAACCTAAGTCCAATTTTCCAAATGTTAATTACCAAAATCCATGTTAGTTAAATGTCATTGTTAAAATCCTTTGTTTTCAGACGTGGTAAGCTGGGGTCTGTGGGCCTTGATGTTGCCCTCCACGTGCAAAAAAATGAAAAATGACTATCTTGACTCCCAGCAGTTGTGCCTAATGGAAGCAGGCTTTATCGCATGCTCCATCCATTCCTCACTTTGAGAACTTGCATAGAGCTCACTGTTGCTCCCCACAACCCTTCCTGCCTGCAAAACCTGAGGCCGTGCGTGGGGACAGCATAGGCACTGATGTGTGCTGGTCTTGCCCCACTGTTGGCTTGGGAGGTAGGCAGCTGCCTGACCAGACACAGGAATTGAAATTGCACCTGGGTCCACCAGTTCAGACATAATGGAAGATATTAAGTCACTGTTGAAACTAATTCTTACCTACTTCCACACATCAGTTACCGATACCATCTTTACCTTGGACCACTTTCCAGTAGCCTGAGCTCAACATGAGGTCCTATTTCCAAAAGCCTTAGTGTTATAGCAAGCAAGTAAGAGTCGGCACATAGGCTAGGTGGATACATAGGGAAAATTCGGAACTAGATTTGAGGATTTCCATGTGCAGAACATCAAATCAAAAAATTTGTGCAGTGCTCATCTGTATAAGAAAACATCTAAAATGTTCTGTAGAACTGTAAAACTGAGCTGGGTAATTAAAATTTAAAGATATACTAGCTCTTGCAACCAGCTAGAACTCGGACGTTGGGAAGGATGTGGCATATACAGCAGAACATTACAGATTTGTTTCAACTTTGGACCAAAATGCAACTGAAATCTTGAAATTAAAGGCCAGATGGAAATGCTTTGGGGCTTACTGATAGAAGTCATAGTAAAAGATAATTGAAAGAAGTCAGGATCAGTGGGTGGTTCCAGCAATTGCCTTTGGTTTCAGAATTTGTTAACGTTTCTTAAAACAGTGGTTGTCAGGAGGGGTATCTGTGTGTGTGTGAGGAAATACTTTTGAAAGACTTCTAGTGTACGCCAGAACCACTTTGTTGTTCCCATTCCCTTAATTCCTAACTCCAACTCTGTACTGCTACGGAAAGGAGCATTGAGGATCATGTCTAATTGTGGAGATACAAAGATAACTTTCTCAATGCCAGATGTTCTTTAGGCAAAGGAAATGCTATCTCTGCTTTAGATCACATTCATAGCAGTTGTTAAACCCAGTTTACAAGCAGAACAGCCTGGGTCAATAAATAGCAACTGTGAGTAACTAATGACAAAACAAATAGAAATGGTAGGTAAAAGCCAATTTGAGAAAAGTCTGTGATCTTTCCATGTTCAAATATCTTCAGAATGTGAGGGGAAGGGCTGCCATAAAGTTTTAAGATCTGGATCCTTTCATGAATTGCCAGTTGAAGACATTGCAAGGCACATAATATCAGTTCTTACTATGGATAGGGAACCTGCTTCCTTCTGGCTGGATTCCATGTTTTTAATCACTCCTTTCAGGGGTGAGTTTAGTACGTTCCATAATGCCAGATATGATTTCTTAACGACTAGGAATATTTATGTATTAGTTAAGTGCCTGTCTTGGTTCTGATTTCTGGACAAAATCAGGCAGTAAGTCGCTTTGCTTCTCCGAGCTTTTTCTTTCCTCCTATTTACCTTACTGATTCCTGACAACAATAACTGCATTTTAAGAAAGGCAGACATTGTGAGTCTCTTGTTTGAACTGGCCAGTGCTCATTGCAGCAGTTCAGGTGATGGCTTCCTCAACGCCTACCACTTGATTTCACGCTGGAAGTATGTAGCTGCTTGTTTTCAAGGAGTGGTAGGGTTTTGAAGTGCATGAAGGCAACCTGTTTTTTGGAGCTGTATTGACATTAGCATTCTTGACAGCAAAAAAACATTTCTAATGAAACAGCAGTTTTGCTTTGTAAGGTTCTCTCTTATTTGTGCTTATTTAATTGGGATATTCAGAGAAGCATATTGTTATGAAATTCCCACAAATGATTTGAAGGCAATGTAATTGGCAGCCTTTCGTGTTCACGTGAAATAAATGTGGACAAGAGATTGATCAATTCTTTCATCTCTGTAGTTTTGCTGCTGCATTTCTATGAGGAGACTTTGGTAACTCTGAACAAAGCTGAAAGGAAAGTCTAGGAACTGAACATAGTTATCATGAAGGAATTAACTGACAAATTATGGCTTTCTTCATTTGTGTTTTGAAGCAACAGTCTTTTGGAGTTGAGGGCTCAGTCTCTAAACCAATTCTCATCTTTTGACTTGCTGCTAAGTCTGGCTAATAAGTCATGAATGTGATAGTAAGTTGTTTCTCAACCTGTCCTAATTGTGAGGAGTTGCATGAAAACCATTCAGCACAGACCACAAAACAGGGATCATTAAACATAAATATATAGTGTTTATAAACATTGTGGCAGTAGCATGCTGGTATTGCAAGGTAAGATGAGTGAATTTCTTGCTTACACTAACCTCTCACTGTCACTGAAAGTCCTCTTACCCATTCCGTAGAGGAAATACAATCCCAGCCAACAGGCTCCATTTAGGTTCTGGATGTGTAGGTGTCCAAAATGCGCTCTCTGCAAAGCGGTTTGCAGTACCACTGTGGGAAGTTACAGGTCTCCTGTAACTTTGCAGTAAGGATTCCCATGGTCACCTGTACCTGCCTTATGGATTTTCTGCAGGTTTTCCTGTGCCGGCTGATCCCAGGAGGAAGGCAGGGTCTCACAGCACAGGTACGGCTGTAGACGGCAGAGGCACGCAAAGGCACCCGGGAGCGCTTGCGCTAGCAGTGCTGTGAGCAGGTCTGAGCACAGCAGATTTGGTGTGGGATGCACGATGCTGTAGCTGCCTAAGCAGTGCCCTGGGCAAGGCCGCGTACAGCGCAGGGCCGTACGCAGAGCCAGGCTTGTGGAGGCATAACTAGTTTTGCCTCTTGTAACACCACTTCTCACGCTCGTGAGGGATTTTGCCCTTTGTCACTGCCACTGCACTGATGTTTTGATCCAAAGTTATACTGGTGGTGGGCACAGAGCTTGCTCCACTTCCCCTTGTACAGTGCTGCGCACAGGAAAGCTGAGATGGGATTGAAAGGGAAAGCCAAAAGAGCTCTATGGGCAGCATGTACCACTGGCTTTGGAGGTTATTAAATGTACTTTTTTTTTGTGTGTGTGTTCTGGATTTATATAATGTATGCAAGTTGTAGCACTGTTTAGCACTCTGGTGTTCTAGCTTGTGGCTTGTGTTATTTAAGAAAGCATGTTTATCCCTTGTTTGCAATCTGCAAGCCTGGCTGCATTAAGGTTTTCTTTGGACACGCCTGCGTATTTTGGTTGTGGTCCACTGAAGCATTGCACTAGAAGCAGAGATGAATTGCTGTACATTTTTATAATAGGAAAGGACAAGGAATTAGTTTTAGATAACAGAAATAAATATTTACACATAGTACCCTCAGACATTTCTTAAGGAAAAAATATTCTTTGAATCCTAGCTTCAACTGTGCAAAGTTAACGAAGCTGTACAAAAATAAGCTGGGAAGTTCTCTGCTTCACCCCGCTGTCCCTAGGACAGATCAGCTCTGGCATGCTTGATAACCCAGTCTTACAGATCTCCAAGATGATGGCTCGACACCACCTCCAAGCAATGTAATCCTTGTTTTTTGTTTTGGTTTGTTTTTGTTTGCCATCCATGTCAAGAAAAAGCTTTTTTTCTGAAGTGTAATTTGAATCTTCCTTGATTCAATTTAAGTCAGTTCTTCTTCTGTCTACCATGGTGATAGAGAACAGAACATTAAGAAGAAAAGCTGCACAAAAGCTCTACAAGAATATGATCACAGTGTTTCACCATCAGGCATCATTGCTCTCCTTAGGAGAGTTGTGATTTTCATCACCGAGGTTTGTAAAATTTCAGGTACTGCCATAACTATTACTTAGCAACCTCGATCAGCTGTTGACCAGCAGAGAACATCCAGGGATCTTTACACCTGTCTAATAAAATCTTCCCTTCCCGCTGGGACTCAGCCCCCCTGGTTGTGGGTGGAACGTGACGGATCTACCAGATTTCTGAAGCCTGGAACCCCAGCAGCTTTCATCTGCGTCTGTGCTGTGGCAGTTTGCTGAACGCTGCACTGCTGCAGGCTAGTGCACTAACCCCCTGTTTGTTCTTTTCCTGGATTCAGATCAATTTATCTTTGATTTGGTTTCCAGATAGACTCCTGTTCCATGTCATATAAGCTCATTGACCCCCTGTTTGCTTATGGAGCAATTGTGTTCGATTCTAAACTGGACTCTGCAGGAGGGCATCTGAATCATTTGAGTGGAAAAGTTCACAATGTAAACAGAGAAGTAGGTCCAGCCAGCAGGAAGGTTGTAGCTTTTGGGGAAAACAGAACAACCTAAAGTGAATGAAAGATGTTGTGGCGTGTCGTATTTCAAATATCTAGGTTCTGCGTCAGACACAGAAAATGACATTCAGCATTTAAAATTGTTGCTGCATATTGCACACACACACACAGAGAAAAGTGAGAACGTTTTGCTTTTGACTACTAAAGCCAGGCCCTCTCTGAATACCCCACCTTAGGGGCTTTCAGTCAGGAAGATGGCCACCGTGGGTATTTTTTGCCGTGCAAGCCAGCCTGCAGCACAGAGGTGTAGCTGACCGAAAGGATCCACACTGACCAGTTATTCCAAGCACCCGTGTCAGCACCTCGGCTCAGCGCAGCCTTAGGGCAGCTCGGCTGCCAGCTGCAGCTGGGACACTGGCTGTGCCTGCCCTTTGCACCCCAGAGCCAAGGAGCTGAGGAAGAAAAAACACCTGGCGTGCAGTCTGGGACTACCGGGCTTACCTTTGGTTGCCTACTGACATCGGTCACTTTGCTGAAATGACCTAACAACCTGATCTTCCTTTGCTGGAAACTTTGAGAAAGATCATGTATCTGCTATTTAAATGCACGGTTAGCTGAAAATCTATAGATGGATGATGATGTAAACGCATACTGTCTCATAGGTACTGTCATGGTGTTGATGCACACTTGGCAAAGACGTAGCGGCACGTTTGGAGGCTGATCTGTTTTGAGTCAGAAGGTGGTGCCTCGGCACGAGCGCTATCTCGGGATTTCTTGGGGGAGACTCTACCGCGCATTGGGCAGATTTGGGTGGCTTACATGAATTAAAAATGCATTTACTTATTGATATATTTGTAAAACAGATCTGGAAGATGGCATTTCTAAAATTCTCAGTGCTTGGAGACGAGGTGGGGGATGGTTGAAGAGTGCCAGCGTTTCTTTGATTTACGCCTAGCAATAAAAAATTCTGTTTGTGTAGTAGATCCAGCATGCAGCTCATTAGCTAAGCACGCTGAAGATGATAGTTTCGCTGCACTGTTACTTGTGTAGGTTCATATTGTTGGAAAGTATCCATTTACCTTACCAGATTTTAAAATAAGCTTTAGGTAAGCACATGTTCTTTCTGTGATAAGTTACTTTGAAAGGTAGCGTTGGACTTCAGTATGATGTCGATATCTAAAAGTGACTAAACTTTGGCCCATATTTGAAAGGTACAGCTTAATTGTCTCTCTTCCAAGAAGGTGGCTCTGGCAGCTGAAACAGCAGCATCTGTACACTGTTGTGTAAGCACTCCTAAAGGCAGTAGATAATAAAATTGCTGATTCATACTCGTTCCCTTTTACTCCATTTTTACGTTTACAGTAATGTCAGATATGCTTTATTCTTCTCATCTATTTTGTCACTAGGCTGTGCTTTTTGTTTTTTGCTTTTTTTTTTTTCAGATCTAAAAGGAAGATAAAAGATAATATTTAGAAAACGAGCATTCATACTTGATTAAATGGTCTCCTTAGATACAATTTTCCTCTTCAAGTTATTTTAATACTTGCTCTAAGCCCACAAACTTTCAGAACTGGTTTTTAGCTAATTTGCAGCTTCCACTTTTGGCTTTAGTCCTGCATCTTACTAAAACGAATAAGGCACTGTCCCATGAATAATTACTGGCTGACTTACTATCTGTGTGTTCTGGAAAGGTGTTGGTGTTGATTTCCAGAAGTCTTTGGTTATGTTCTCACAAAACTGGGTGTCATCATTCTGCGCTTGCTAAATTCAGCTCCTTTGCCTCGTCATCCTCCTTTGTGTAATCTTCAGATATTCACTCCAAGCTGTTTGAACAGATTCAATTTGACATGACCTGCATGGTAGCTCTGATTCTTACCTGCTGCTCCATTTTAACTCCATTTTACCATTATACTAATGAGCAACTGCAGTGTTTCATGCACCTAATCCTTCGGACATCCTGAAACATGCAGGTGGAAAAATACAAAGGAGATGAGCATTCACAGCTGACATATTATGCAGGGTGGGACTTTGGCAGTGTTGCATTTTTTTCTATTTATCATTAACCTGTAGAGTCTAGAGCTGAATCTTTTGTGCTTACCAAGTTTCATTTAAAAATACTTTAGTATTAACTAAGGCTAATATGCACATTATTTGTATGACAATGTATAGTTGCCACTAGAAACTGTGATGCATAATTGCCCTTAAAAGTATTTTCTATAAAGAGTTAAATTACTTTAGCTGTGATTATAATTTCCTGCTAAATTAGGTCAGGTTCAGTTCAGAGAAAAAAAATCTTTTTTATGTTAAAAGAAGATGGTTGCAGAAATTATTAGCGCTTTTTACCCAGAGTCAACTTCATGCACCAGTTCAGGAAAGCAAGTGATGCAAGGCTGTTCAGCCCTGATGGGAATGAGGAGCGGAAAGCAGGCAGTGCTGCCTGTGAAGTGGGAGTAAAGAAGAATCACCTCCCGTTACAAGCTCCTGTAGCCAGAAACTGTAGCTACGGACACCATCTGCTGAGTGTGTTCAGTGCTTTGTGTCCTTTGCTCAAGTTGCAGTCCCCCGGCAAAGACGTCCTGGAGTCATAGAATCATGGAGTGGTTTGGGTTGGAAGGGACCCTTAAGGATCATCTAGCTCCATCCCCCTGCCATGGGCAGGGACACCTTCCACTACACCAGGTTGCTCAAAGCCCCATCCAACCTGGCCTTGAACACTTCCAGGGCTGGGGCACCCACAACTTCTCTGGGCAACCTGCTTCAGTGCCTCACCACCCTCACAGTGAAGAACTTCCTAATGTCTAATCTAAACCTACCCTCTTGTAGCTTAAAGCCATGATCCCTTGTCTTGTCACTACTCTCCCTGATAAAGAGTCCCTCCCCAGCTTTCCTGTAGGGCTTCCTTAGCTACTGGAAGGCCGCAATGAGGTCTCCCTGGAGCCTTCTCTTCTCCACGCTGAACAACCCCGGCTCTCTCAGCCTGTCTTCACAGGAGAGGTGCTCCAGCCCTCTGATGATCCTTGTGGCCCTCCTCTGGACTCGCTCCAACAGATCCCTGTCCATCTTATGTTGGGGGCCCCAGAGCTGAACGCAGCACTCCAGGTGGGCTCTCACAAGAGCGGAGTAGAGGGGGACAGTCACCTCCCTTGACGCTGCTTTTGATGCAGCCCAGGATACAGTTGGCTTTCCAGGCTGCAAGTGCACTTTGCCAGCTCATACTCAAGTTTTTCGTCTACCAACACCCCCAAGTCCTTCTCCTCAGGGCTGCTCTCAATCCATTCTCTGCCCAGCCTGCATTTGTGCTTGGGATTGCCCCGACCCAGGTGCAGGACCTTGCACTTGGCCGTGTTGAATTTCATGAGGTTCACATGGGCCCACCTCTCAAGGCTGTCAAGGTCCCTCTGGATGGCATCCCTTCCCTCCAGTGTGCTGGCTGCACCATGCAGTGTGGTGGTGTTGGCAAACTTGCTGAGGGTGCACTCAATCCCACCATTCGTGTCACCAACAAAGATGGTAAATAGTACAGGTCACAATGCTGACGCCTGAGGGACACCACTCATCACTGGTCTCCACCTGGACATTGAGCCATTGACCACAGCTCTTTGAGTGTGACCGTCCTGCCAATTTCTTATCCACCGGGTGCTCCATGAACAGGCCTTTTTTCACTGCCCCTCAGTTCTTTTGTCTGCAAGCTCAACAGCCATTATCAACTCTGGCGTGTTCTTTCCCTTCTGCCTCTGTTCCTATATTTCACTGGGATCTGCTCAGCCTTATTAGGCTGGAGAGAGAATCACTGGAGAGGGAATATTAGTGCCACACGTTCAGATGGACAAAAGTAGATAAAAGGCTGATAGTGATTACTTACCATGGTTTAATTGCATAAGAAGGAATAGATGAAGTAGATAAGCTTAAGGAAAAAATACTTTTGTAGTGGACTTCCCTACAAGAAGGGGACAGGATGGGGTCTAGGGACCAGTTACATATTCTGTGGCAAGTATCAGAGCACGGCATTGAGCCCGAGGGCCTGCAAGAGCATGCCAAAAAGGGGCAGCACTGCAGCTTCCCTGCATGCCCAGAGCTGCTGTGCACTCTGAACCTGGGCTCTGCTCCCGGCATCTTGAGCAATTTGGCAGAGCAACGCAGAAAAAGCAGTTTCTGCAACACGGTTATGCAAGTCAGCTCGTGTTTCACTGGCTCCACATGTGGTCCTTGTTCTTGCCACCTTCTTCCTAAAGACTCTGCCACCTACACCTGCAGACAGGATCCAGTGCCCAGTGCACCCAGCAGGAGGCACCCGCTCTGGCAAAAGGAGATGGTTTCCAGGTGGCTTCCGCTCCATTCCCTGAGTATCCATTCCATGGAGTCGGCATGCAAAAAGGTAAAGAGGTGAGGGGAGTTTTGAGGGGAAAGGAAACATAAAGGGATCAGAGAAGAAACTGATAAGGAAAAATAGATGGGAACTTCAGAAGAAAGGAAAAAGATAACTGTCAAGAACAGACTGGACTAGAAATTCTTCATTCTGTTGCGAGTTTTTCTATGAAGTACAAGTCTCTAGGTCCTGCCTCCTGAGGCTCTGTGAAAGAAGTCAGCACATAACAAGAAGGCAAAGCGTGTTGTTTTGGGTGTATTTCCACGCAGAGTACACAGAACCTGTCTTCTACCTTGAAGGCCTCAGTGGGAGAATTCAGAGGCTTTTTTCAACGTGTTATTTTTGTGTTGACATTTTGTATTATGATACCAATCTTGTAAAAGCACCACACCTCACAAATTTTCAACGTGACAGAACAAGGCAACATCCAAGATAGTGGTGTCACCTACACTTTCCTAGAGGTGCCAGCCTCCTTCGTCGAGCTCTTTAGCCATCACTCCACTCTCAGAGATGTACGGTTACGTGGGGTGTGCAGGGAGCTGGGGAGCTGGTTTTCCTCCAGCTGGGTGAAGAATGAGTCTTTTTTGCTTTTTGAGGCTGGCCATCCATACGCGTGGTCTTTCCCAGCTGATGTGTCTAAGTTGCAGCATGAGGTCTCTGTTGGCTGGTTGGGAAAAGGGCTCAGAGCAAGGTGGTTACAAGCTGATGTTCAAGCAACTTCTTGAGGGAGACCACAAGCTGAACTGGCCCACTTTGTATGGCAACCGATGAGCTGCAGCCCCTTGTTTCAGACCTGGGGATCGGCTGCACAGTCTTTCCGCCTCTGCAGTGAGTTGGTGTCTGCACATTGCTGTAAGCGGTACGCAGGAGGAAGCATTTGTTACTTCCATTTACACGTAATGGTTCAGTCATGGTGTCCACGCGTGACCTTGGCCAACACAGGGCTTATCTGAGATTCCTCTGCTTTGGATGTGCCACAAAGGTTATACACCTCACGGAGCGTGTAAGCACATCATGCAGCATCTGCTATACTGCAAGCAGTCACAGCTGATCAGCAGCATTATCATAAACCAATGTATTTATGAAATTAGGTTCCCTATGAACTTTGCTGAAAGCAGGTGAAATTTCTGTGTCATCTGTAGCTCTGTATTTTCAAGAAGTGTCAGTAGAGGTGAATTATGACCACTGCGGTACAATGCAAAAACTGTATTATACTGTAAAAGCATTGGGGTTGAGGAGAGGAGCTTCGTTTCAGAACAGCAGAGCAGACTTGTATGAATGAATACCCTGAGGTCTGCCATTCCCCAGAGGTGAGCCCGGTCATGGCCTATGGACTCTGTGAGCCTTTTTCCGTAGGAAGCCTCAGGTCACATCCTCCTCCTTTTTGCTCTGTGGGTCTTTGAAACAGCTTAGCAGGGGCTCTGGATCTCTGCTCTTGTAGCCCAGGCCAAACGCAGCTTGCATCCATCGCTGGCAGGCTGGAGTTGCACCTCTGAGGCTGTTGGAATATCCTGCCTTCCCTGAAGTATCCACCTGAGGTCACACATATCTACTGCCTTTCTCCCACGTTCCTCTTCCTGCACCCCTTCTTAAATTAATTAATCATACAGATAATTCTGAGACAGTACTGTACTTAGTGATTATTAGGTTATATGCAGTATTTTATTTCTTTTTTGCTTGTTTCTGAAGGAAAAATCTTGATTTCAAAGTGCTGGAAATAGTTTGAAAATAGATGAAGCTTGAAATCCACAGCAAAGATGCGCAGTGCTGACCGCCACCCAACCTTACATTGTGTCAAAGATCTTAAAAAAATCTGGTCTCCAACAAAAACAAAAACTAAACAAGCCCCCAGGAGCTCCCCAGCCTGCCCATCACGATCCCTGCTGCCAGGTGCTGTCCTGCCTTTGCCTGGCAGCTCGAGAGCCTGTGACTTAACCTGGCCCACTGAGTCCACAAAGGAGCACGGTGCCCTTGAACGCACCTGCACCTCCGTTCTCCACTCGTGATCCGTGGGCAGCACAACCCCTTGCACCAGGACGTTGTGCCAGGACAGGGTGAGCGTGTGGGTGCCTGAGGAGCGGTGGGGCCTGGGCTTGCTGCTGCTGCTGGGTCTGACAGGTCCGGCAACCACTTGTGAAGTGAGTGGGGGCTTTGCACGTGGTGGGAAATGCACATCCTCTCGCCTTCTTGCTGACTTACTGATTTTTGTTTTTCTATCAGCATGTTGGCCTTGGTCACTGATCACTGAAAGCCATACCAACAGATTAATGAGTAGCCAGATCGTAAAAGTAAGAAGTTGGAGGAACAGATAGAGCTGCAGGTTGATGTTGTATGTTTCTCAAGCAGCTGCAAAATAACATGTTTTAATACATCAACTGAGCCCTTAAGAATGTCGACAAACTAATTCAACAAAGCCCTTGTGTTCCCGTGACCCTGCCACTGTGAGTTCAAGAGCCGCTCTCCCTCTCTCTCCTTGCTCCCACAGTGCCGCTGAGAGCAGTAGGTTTGCAGAGCAGCCTCCCAGGGAGCTGGAAAGAGGGGACAGCTTCCAGCCAGGGCTTCTGCTTTCCTCCTGTGCTGCAGAGGCTAGCTGTCAATGGGATGTGAAAAGGTGGGGATGAGCATGACAAAGGAATTGGGAAAACAGCACCGCAAGACCGAGGTTGCAGCAGACGGGTGGTTTATCTTCTTTCTAGTGATTTGGATGTTTAAGGGGTGGGACTCTGAGCTCGGCAGCTTGGCTAAAAGGTCGGAGCAATGCACTTGCAGGAGCACTTTGCAAGACCAGCTTCCAGTGTATTGGACAGGACCTGTGGTATCAGCAACCTGACCGCTTTGCAGCTGACTGAATCCTTGGCACGAGAAGTCAGTGGCAGCAAGACCTGAAACAGACACGCCAGTCAACATGAGCACAGCAGGCAAAGTAAGCAAAACAATTTTTTTTTAGAAAAGTTTCCTTGGTGCAGCTGAGTAATGCATTCTAAATGCAGCTTGTTTGCAGGGACACCATAAATGCTGGTAGTACGGCATAAAGGACAGTTTAGGAGAAAGCTGGTAGAGTAGAGCTGCCTTTCCTCGCAGGCTGCTGTACCGTCCCAGGAAACGGTTGTTACACTCTTCAAGACAGTACTTAGTTAGTTATTTTGTTTTAAATACTGAGGCAATGTAAGCGAGTGGCACTAGAGTAAGAATAAAGTCCCCCAGGGTGAGCAAGCTGATTTTAATCTCTGATTGCATGATACAATGTAGTAAGTGTTCAGATAAATAAATGCACTTATCAGCTTGTATCAGTTTCCATTCCGAGATCCCAGGCTTGTTCAAACTATTTTTAGCTTCCTTACATTTCATATCAGTTTCTTAATGGTATGTCTTCAGAAAACATTGTGCTTCACAGTGTAATTCTGCTTATGTTAAGACAGTCCTAAGTTTGAATATGCATATAACGAGTCTAAAGCTTAAGTTAATGAAGACCAAAGGGAAGTACCACAGGCAATGCAGTGCTGAGCTGGGACCGAAATGAGTATTTACATCTTTGATAGAAAGTGACGAGAGACAACGAGGTTGATACCACTGCTGATGTCAGTGTATGTAGCTTCTTGTGCTACCTGAGAGATGCTAGAATACACTCACAGACGTGCCAGAAGGACCAACGGACAGGAGCCCATACACGGAAAATGACTGAAGGAATGCACCTTGCTGGAATGTGCCTTAAGAAAGTACCAGGATTGTTTGCTCTTACTGCCAGCTGTCTTCACCACTCTAAAACTGAACAAAACGAAAAAAAAAAAAAACCCACAACGCTTTCTTTAACTCTGAGATACAGCAAGAGTAAAATTAATTTTAATTCACCAAGTTCAGTCCTCCGTTCAGCCTTTGACTGAGTGAAATAAAGTGTTGTGGTGGAACTAAACGACCTGGTTTTCACTGTTTGTATAGGAGGTAGTGTGTGAGTTACCGTGCACTTTACTTCACCTCGCAGCATAATCTTTATCCTCTGTAAAAGGGTGTGTTTCTACAGTTTACTCTCCCTCTGCTGCAGTTACTTGTAAGGCTGGTAGAAAACAGGAATAGAAAAAAAAAAAAAAAAACCGCTGTGACTCCAGCTAGTGCTTGCCGTAATAGATCAGGTAGGTGAAAATGTGCAAGTGTGCCGTTGGTGCATCTGTGGGATCCGTCATGGCTGATAAAAACTCACAGGGAGTCAGCCATCAAAACAAGGTAGAGTTAACCAGTGTCTGATCGTATGAGAGATATATTTGTTCCCAGCAATCCAGTTATTGGCTACCTTTCTTCTTAAAAACATTGCACATGCTTTGCATTTGCAAGTTGTGAAATCACTTTTGTGCAACGTGCAACAGAGTATAAACATAAAGCCCTTCTTTCCAAAAAAGTTTCCTTGAAAATGTTGCCCTTTAAAATCTGATCTTTGGCTTCACCTGTAAATTTTTTACTGATCACACTTGCATGTGGCACGTGAAGCATTACATTTAGTGCAGACTTCTCTGGAGTCCCTTTTCAAAGTGCTGTGCTCATTCCCACTTTGTGTCAGGCTGCTCAAATATTTCATATTTCTATTATTTCCTAGTACTTGTTTTCTTCATTACCAGTTGACAATTCATTGCTAATTAGATGTCTGTTTTTACTTCAAAAGCTTTGATATTGAAAAGGTTGCTACTGTTCTTCACCAGAACTGTGCAGCAGAGGGTTACGCTGCACGAGAGTCCCCAGTCACACCGGATGTTTAGGCACGTGCTAAACTTGCAGTGTGGGCTCGATTCTCCTCCGTTTCACTGTCAAGGCAATGCCACCGGAGCACTTGCAGTCAGTAGAACTGAATGCAGTGCCTGTTCCCCATAAGGGACACATGGAAAAAAACCTTATTCCATGACCTGGAGTCATTTAAAGCTCTGGGATCAGCAGACACCACCGAGAAAGAGCAGGAACCAATGTGGGAACAGAGAGATGAACAAAGTCAGACATGATCTCGGTGGGAAAAAAAATGGGCTTATGTATAGTGACTTTGCTATCTGTTTGTTTCTCTCTAGTCTTCCCCCTCCCCAGGATATGAGCAGGAATTTCGCAAGTAGAAATGTAAGGATCTGTCCTAGTGTGGCATCTTTCCCAATGCAAGTGCCGCTCCCCCTTCCTTTGCTTTTTTTGCAGGTTATTAAATGCAAGGCAGCAGTAATGTGGGAAGCCAATAAACCATTTTCTATTGAGGAAGTTGAAGTTGCCCCACCAAAAGCACATGAAGTTCGCATTAAGGTATTTTAAAAAAAAAAAATTAAATGTTATGAATTGCATTCAGTCTTGCTGTTACTCACAGTTATTTCTACAAATACTTAGGATCCAGTCTTGGAGAATATTCACTAGGTGAGTAGTTACTATTCAGTGAGCTCCTATGGAACATACTTCACGTCCTAAGTCCGATCATGGGTCAGTTGTTTGTTGTTGTTGTTGTTTTTTAATAACACATCTGTGCAGTGCAAAAATCTGAATCACCGGGAAGCAAGAACTTTTACTTTCTTTGAGTATGTGCTAGGCAATAGCTCAGCATGGCTGGGTGCCTCCTTTTTTATCTGGGTATTAAGCATCTGTTATACTTCAGATGTTTTCATTTTCGAGCGGTTTCAAGTGTAATACAAGCGAGGAGAACCCTCACATGGGGTCAACAACTGCACTTGTCAGAATAAAAGTTGTAAAGACATACTTGAGTGTTTTAAAAGAAATACTGCTGTGCTGAATGGAAGAAAAGGCAAAATGCAATGTAGCATACTATGTATGGCTGAAATTCTTTGTGTAACGTATGCATGTATAAAAATGTAATATAAATAAGAAATAGTCGTACATAATGTAATAAGTAACATTATACCATTGCATAATACATATTTTGTATAACATCTACTATATGATGTAATACAATGTAAATAGCAGTAATAAAATATAACATTTCTATATAAATACAGTGCAACAATTACATAATCTTGTTTCTGTATAACACTGATAAACATTTTATATTTATGTGTATATATAAAAATATTAGGAATAATTGATTTTATTCTGTTCTTCACATATTGCGAGAACATTGGTTCTGCCAGACAAGCCGCGAGACTCCCTACAAAGCTCGGTAGCGCACAGCGAACACTCACAAATGAGCCTTGCATTGTAGATTAAAGACTAACACAAATGATGAAAAGCATGAGTCACGCAATCAAAGGGTGTGACTTTTGATTAGTTTTATTGTGTGCATATGTGATTTGGGAGAGAACTAAGTGACTGCTCCAAATATATGACACAGCTCCACATCTGTGTATGGCATGACGTAGTGGAACGCTGAAACATTCTTGTCTTTCTTCTAAATCAGATCTTGGCCACGGGGATCTGTCGTTCCGATGACCATGTGGTAACTGGTGCACTGGTTATGCCTTTTCCAATAATTCTTGGGCACGAGGCAGCTGGCGTCGTTGAGAGTGTTGGGGAGGGAGTGACTTCGGTAAAACCAGGTATGAAACAGCACTGAACACAAACCCTGTGCTGAGTTTTCAGACTCCTGTTTACGTCAAAGACTATTACGTGTGTGAATACTCGTGTTGCGGAGGACAGCGTTCCAATTTTGAGTCTTTTCAAGGGTATCTTAAAGGACAGTATGTGCTGTTTGTTTACATCTTTCTGTGTTCCCAATCTTGATTTATTTTCAGATTTTGCATTCAGTTTCTTTTGCTTTTGGCAAAACCATCTGCACTTTGCTTTCCACCTGTATAGTGCTTTTCCTGTAGATCCTCTGCTGTTGGTCAGAGGAAACCAGGTATTAGCTGCAGATTCTTTAAACATAGTTTATACAACTAATCTCTCCAAGAATAATACAGGTATAGTTCATCTTACCTCGGGACAAAGCACTAGAAAACGTGTTAAAGCACCTTATTTTATCCTCCTAACATCTAAAAAAATCTATTGACTTCAGCAGGCCAGAACATAGGTCTGTGTGTTCGACTATTTCACTTTAAAAGTATCAGGGCACAACCGGAGTGCCCGCTCTGCTGCAGGCTTTGCTTGGGTTCAGCACCAGCGCCAGTGCTGCAGTGAGCAGTGAGGACAGTGCCGGCCGGCACTGCTCACCAAGAGCTCCCTCCCTTGGGCTGGGTGGCTCTGAGAAGACATCCACGCAGGCTGCTCCTCGCGCTGTGCCCTCTCTGAACCACAGGCTGTAGATACAGAAGTCAGTGAAAGGCGATTTTCCTCCAACCTGCTGCAAGACACAACAGGGTTTCTGTACACTTTTCTGGGACTTAACAACTTCTAACAAGGGCTAAGTGATTAAGAAAAAATATGCAGTGAGCCTAATGGGCATAGAAAAGCTGAATTTTATCCAGGCAGTTTGTTAAACTACCTCAGTAATTCACTTTTAACACCTCTGTACTTCTGGTGTCTTTACTGGCTCTAATTATGAAGTCTGTCCAAAGCAGGTTGGTATGTGTGATAAGAATAATTTTTATTAGAGATCTCCGCTTTGTTTTAACTCCAAACAAATATGTAGATTTCAAATTGCAGTGATCGTCCCAGCTGCTTTTTCTCTTAAGTTTTGGTACACATACACATACACACACACACACTCATGTTTCTCTGATGTTGCTTAATTTACACCTCTGAGTTCTATAAAAAGGCTCTAAGACATGCAAAGCTGTTTTAGCAGAATGATTACTAAGCCTACATCATAGTTCTTAGTAACATGATGTGCGTGTCCATGCGTGTGCGTGCATTTTTATGTTCTGTAAGTCATTTTCCACTTTTTAGTGGAAATCAAGGCTTTCCTTTGACTTTGAACACATCAAATATTAGCCATATTTCAGAACTGCCAAATCACAAATTGATCTGCATTAGAGATGATCAGTTTAGGGGTTATTAGGGATTTACCATTTGTTGTGGTAAATGTACAGCAGTAAAAAATTGCACTGAGAATGTAGCTGCTGCTTTGTTAATCACATCATTGTGCTAGAGAATTAGAGATGTCTTACCTGGTGTGCATCAATGCTTCTCTGACAAATATTTTACCTGCCTTTACTCCAATGCAACAGTAATAGGACTGCAAATAAGAAAGAGACACGAGAGGGCTGCCAAATTAATGCTTCATTTTCCATTCTTTCTACGCACAGTTTACAGCCCTGTTATCTTAGCATGCCAGCCTCCCATCCTTGGGGATGTCGATCTTTATCTCAGTTTCCTCACCTGCATATTATTATTTTTATTTTAAGGAGAAGATGCAATAAACTGCTGAATGAGTACTTGGTGAACGGCAGCATCTAACAAGATTTTATGGCAGAGCTCGGACAGTTCTGTGGAAGACACCAGGGGATTTTGCATGTTGAAAGTAGTAGTCATAAGTGCACTAATGATGTCCTTTATGTCAGAGAGAGATGGCTTATCTTCCAAGGGCAGCTGAAGGAAATAAGTACAGCACTGCACTCCTAGTGCACGTTTTACTAGGGTTTAAATATACTTTTTTTTTTTTTTTTACTTGCATGCTTCTTGTATGCCTTTTGTTTTGTTTTGTTTTGTTTTTTTAACACCCCTGTCATCGCTGTTCTCTTTCTAGGAGACAAGGTTATTCCACTCTTTGTTCCACAGTGTGGGGAGTGCAGCGCTTGCTTAAACACCAAGGGTAATATGTGTATTAAAAACGAGTGAGTTTCCTGGGTTACTTGTGACCCTTATTTGATTTTAATTTACACAGAACTGACCGCATCTAGCAGATCTCATTTGCCATTATTTCTGTTTATCTTTCAAACAGTATTGGTTCAGCTGCTGGATTAATGGCTGATGGCACCAGTAGGTTTACCTGCAAAGGAAAAGTAATTCACCATTTTGTTGGTACAAGTACCTTCACTGAGTACACAGTAGTGCATGAAAATGCTGTAGCCAAAATTGATTCTGCTGCTCCTCTGGAAAAAGTTTGTCTCATCGGCTGTGGATTCTCAACCGGTTATGGGGCTGCTCTGCAGACTGCCAAGGTGAGTATTGTGGCTGTTTCTGGTCCGTTCAGGATTGTGTGCCCTGCGAGCAGGTCCTCCGCATTGCAGCCAGGAGCTGTAGGCTCCTTTTGCTGAGCTCAGGGTGGAAAGAAGATACTAGTTCTTTGCCTGCCTCAGTTTCTCTAAGATACTTAGAAATCTTCCATTCAAAATCCAATAAAAATCCTTATTACCATCTGTTAATTTTTCTCTTAGAACTCTAGCATTATCACCCCTAGAAAAATGTTACAATAGAGCTGATTTATTTTATTGGAACTTAAGTCTAGGAATACAGGAAGCCTATACATGGAAAATTCATAATTTATAGCAGTACATGAATGTGACTTTTTACAGCTGGCAGTATCTCCAGTGGAGTGACACTACAGACCTTAACGCCACTGGAATATAGAGCATCATAAAGAAAAAAACCTGTCTATAAACCTGAAGCTGAGTGCTGTAATGAAACCTAGTCTCAGAAATGTATTTTAGGGACAAATTATCTTAGTCACATGTAGGGTTATAACAGCATAGCTGGCTACTACACTAGTAGGTATGCATATGCAAATTTCTTCTTAACAGGTGATCTCTGAGTTACAAGAAGTGGATTAGGTGAAAACATGTTGATAGTAAGAAAATGCATTGTGCTTTACCTGGACTGTAACAGGATGCCATGTTAATATGGTTACCATAGGTGGAAGCAGGCTCTACCTGTGCTGTCTTTGGCCTCGGAGGAGTTGGCCTCTCTGTTATCATGGGCTGCAAGGCAGCTGGAGCTTCTCGTATCATTGCTGTTGATATCAATAGTGACAAGTTTGCCAAGGCCAAGGAGCTGGGAGCCACTGACTGCATCAACCCTAAAGATTTCAAGGAGCCCATTTACAAAGTGCTGACCGAAATGACCGGCAGTGGTGTGGACTATTCCTTCGAGGTCATCGGACGCATCGAAACCATGGTATGCAACCAAAAGGCTTGGTGAAAAGAGGCATTAGCTTGTTAGCTCTCTCTAACCCACTAAGCACTGAGAGTGAGGGGCTGCGAGCCACTGGCAAAGTGTTAAGCTAACTTCAACCTTGTGAAGTCCGGCTATCTGCCGCTGAGATGTAGGGATAGAAGCACACTGAAAAACTTAGGAAAGGGAGCTTAAATGTAGTCCCTCTATATTCTGATAGAAAGGGAGCTTAAGCAGGGTGGCTAAATTTCACATAACTTAGTATCTTCTTTCCAACAGTGGCATATCATTAATGAATAAGACAAAATGCAGAAACAGAACAAGCTAAAACATGCCAGCAGATACAATGGTGTGAGCTGAAGAAATAGTCTGATGTAGTTGCAGTTACAAAACATGAAGTGCAAGCTGAGCCCTGAGAGGAGAAGGAATGAAATTTTTGTGCCCCAGCAGCAAGTCTTGCATGACTCTGGCACGTCCCTCTCTGTTTTAAATGCAGAATGCGGCCTTGGCCTCTTGCCACTACAACTATGGAGTCAGCGTGATGGTGGGAGTGCCCCCTGCAGCACAGAAGATCACTTTTGACCCCATGCTCCTCTTCAGTGGGCGCACCTGGAAAGGGTCCGTCTTTGGAGGTAAGGACTTGGAAAGATGCAGTTTAACTGGCTTGGGAAACTCGTAAATCATCCTGAATCAAAAGGAATATATCTAAATTCACGGCTTAGCTTGTCCTATTGTACTATCAGTAGTTAGACATACTATTGATAGCTATTTTGCTGACAGAGAAGCACAAAGGGAATGCATTAAGGAAACTTAGTTATCGGAAGTGGCTACTGGAGAGAGGAGGAGAGAGAAAAACAGAGAGGAAGGAAGGGAGAGGGAGGAGGAGGCAGAGAAAGAGAGAAAGGAAGATATTTTTTAAAAAGCAATACAGAAAAAGAGGGAAAAGGAGAGAGGGAAGGAAAAAATGAAAAGGAGAAAAATGAAAGGCAGAGAGAAGGTAAGAGGGGGTAGGACAGGGGGTAGAAGGACAGAAAAGGGGGCATAGAAGGATGGGGGTGCACAAGGAAAGAGAAGGGGGACAGAAGGACAGGAAGAAAAAATAGAAAAGAAAAAAGGAGACAAAGAGAAAGACAATGAGAAAAAGACAAAGTGGGAAAAAGAGTATGAAAAGGAAAAAAAAAGATGGAGATGAATAAGAATGGAAGGAGAAAGAGAGAGGAAAAGAGAAAGAAGAGGAGGGATGGAAAGGGATAGAGGGAGAAAGAGAAGGTGAGAGAAAAAAACAAAACAAAACAAAATTTAAGAAAGACCAAAAGAGTGGGGTGGTATTGAGAAAGGGAGAAAGACAAAGAAAGAGAGAAAAGGAGAATTAGAGGGTTAAAAAGACAGACAGGAAGAAAGAAAGAAGAAGAGAGAACAGGAGGGAGAGAAGGAGAGTTAGGACAGGACATTGGAGGACACTGGCAGTCAGACCAACTTAATTGCCATGTAGGTCAGGCCCCAGAAGCTGCTGTCACTGTCAGTTCCTTCTCTTTTCTGAGCTCTTCCAGAGGATTCCCACACTCAGTGAGCCCTAGCTCACTGAACACAAAACTAAAGGCCAGAGGAAGCTTATTTCCAACAACAGACTTTCCCTCTCGCAATCAGTTCCTCTGATACATTCAACAGACACTGGAATAAGATAAAAGACAAATTAGGTTCTTCTGGAAGGGGATCCTGCTGTTAGAGATGGCGTTGTCTAGTACTGCTTCTAAGAAAAAAAAACGCACCTGCCCTGGCTGCCCTGTTTTGTCCAGGCAATCAAGTTTCTAGTTACCAACACAGATGTCAGCACTGTGGCTTTTTTATTGTGGGTGACTTAGGGCATGAAGTATCAATAGACAGGTTGAAACAGTATTTCAGGTGGGGAGAAGTCTGGATTCTTTCAAGATTCAAATTTTAGAAACTCAGTCTCGTACTGGTAAAGCACTTGCTGGGTTTGTCATACGTACTCCACTCCACTCTGGACTAGCTGCACTAAGTACCACGTTTCCTCCTGGCGCTCTGCATTACAAAGCTAAAGACACGCTGCAACATTTCATCATGCTATTCTGCTGTAGAACGTTTATCTAAGAATGCAAGTCCCCATAAGTTTTACCTATTTTCACAAGCGTTCAACGGTTCGTTATCCATTGCCTGTGGTTTTCTTTCAGGCTGGAAGAGTAAAGATTCAGTCCCCAAACTGGTTGCTGACTACATGAAGAAAAAATTTGTTCTGGATCCATTAATAACCCACACCCTTCCTTTTGCTAAAATCAATGAGGGATTTGATCTGCTAAGGACAGGGAAGAGGTAAACGCTGCTTAATTGTAAAAGTTCTATATAAATAAGTTAAAGAACTGTACAGTAACACAGAATATGACCGACTTCACGACAGAGAACGGTGAAAGCAATGCGCTGTGACCCTTAACTTGCCCAGCACAATGTGTGTCCATGAGTTGCAGCTGTAGTAACAAAGGCAGCACAGCTTTAGCTGTAGAAACATAGGGGGTGCTTTCTTTCCTTCCAGAGGAACTTTCAGGTTTTGTTTCCTATCTAGTTTGAGCAAAGAGTCTGGGTGGCAAAGAGAGAAAAGCCCACACAAATCAGCAAGTCAGTGCCCACTGTGCATTGGAAAAGAGCAAGCAACCCAAGGAAACTGAAAATGTCACTCACAGAGCACCAGAAGTTAGTTACACCACATTCCAGGAGACATTTTAGGATGAGGAACAGGAACACAGAAATAACCTGCGTTTACTGGAAAAGCAATTTAGCATTCTACTCGTGAGTTAGGGAACAGAGTCCCAGTGCAATTAGTCCTAAAGTCACTGGGTAGTTTACCCCAAACTTCAGAGCTTTTCAAAGGGAAGCTACTTTGTGTGTATTCACAACTAGTATTTGCAGACTCAGAATCTGGCTCTCACGCATTCTTCGAATATTGTGAGAGTTCAGCTCAGACTGTGTTTTCGTAGGATGTTGAAATCAGAAATATTGTTTGTCAGAGACATTTGATAAGATTCACCATGGCAATAATTGAAAATTCTTGTTGGCAAGAGCAGGAAATACGTCTGTATATTTTAATATGTGTGGGGGCTACCCTTTTTGAAGGTTCTAGCTGTTTATAACTTGTACAGTCTGGAGAATGACATTCAGGTTTTCTTTTCATTGTCAGTCGCTAGCATTTTTTTAGGCATTACTTGCTCTAAATATAGAAAGCCTGTAACGGATGAAGAAGAATTTTGTCCCTGACGTTTTCTTTGAGGTTTGTTCTCAGGTTCTAACTATGCAGCACTTACTCCATTTTTTGACTGTCCTTATTTAAGATGTGCTGTAAATGTTAGTTTCAGATTTTAGTGTAACAAACAGGGGAAGTGGTGAGGACAGAGACACCATCAGCTTTGCTAAAACACTGACATTCAACCTGAAGACAGTAACTGATCAGGGGCAACATGTCTCTGAGTGAAACGTTTTAGTGTTTATGAAGTGAAATACTTTTGTGTTCACTGTATGCTGCATAGAGCATCACTCTACAATGTACCTATGATTATTCAGCCAAAGTCATTAGAAAGTTTAGACTAGCTTTTAAACCCTTGCAAGAAAGTGAATACCACCTTTCCTGGCTGCCTCTGCTCCATGCACCATTGTCCCTGTGCCTTAGATAGGCCCACTGCGCTCTAACAGATGAGGGGATGAAAGCCAAGGCCTACCTCAGAAAAAAGAAATTTCTGGCCCCCCTCATCCATCGTCCATGCCAGAAATCAACATATCCAGCTTGAGAAAGGAGCCACAGTAGAGCTGAGGTAGTTAATTTCTTGCATGCTGTTTCTGATCAGCAAAAGAAAAATAAAAATAGCCTCAGAAAGTGAATGGGAATGCTCCCACCCTGGCGGCATTTTTTTTAGGTTTACTGTAGCAGGTGTCTCTTCACTTACAGCCTGTAATTTGAGGGGTTTTTAGATAAAATTAACCCCTTCTAAGAGAAAGAATATGCTTGCGCTTCCAGCGCTGAAGCTCCCGCTATACTCCTGGCGGCTTTCAGATCTGCTCTCCTACCCCTTTTCTTTCCTTCTTTGACACCAAGTTTATTCAGCTTGAGGGACCTTGTTCAGCAATGCACCTGAACAGCAGCAGAACCCGACATGTGCCCATCAAGACAAGGAAAGCAACAGGATTGCGTCCTAGGGCACACAGAGAACAGCCCCTTTCATCAGGGCGGAGGCACCAGCCCAGAACAAGCCGCACCATTCAGAGGTGACCCTTAGAGCCATGTGTAACAGGAGGGGTGTGCCCAAGGGCCTCTCACAGGACTGTCCAGGCTACCTTTGGTTAGTCATCGCCAGGAGCCCTCAGCTTCACGAGTGAAGCCTTTGCGGTCTTGCGTGAGTTTTGTTCTCTGCATCCGCAGCAAGGTTTGCACATCTGCTCCATCATTTACTACGAGCTGGGGAGGTGAGGAGTACCCTGGTTGACTGGAATAGCCTGGATTTTCAGAAAAACAGCAGTGTTGTGCTGATGTTGGCACGGGGGCTTTTCTAAAGTCGCTAACTTGTCATTTTATATTGCAGTATTCGCAGTGTCCTGGTGTTTTAGGATTCCCACATGATAAACAGCAGATGGCTTAGCAGCAGTACAAACTTCATTATCCTCCAACACAACTGATACAAAATGCAAAATAAGACATTTCTGAAAGGTCGGCCACCACCACCCTTGAATAAAAGGATCAAGCTCGAAATCCGGACTTCAAGCACAGCATTTAGAACGGAAATAATCTTTCTTCCCACTTTATTTTCCTGATTCCTGCTTTAAGGTCTCTGTATTGGGCTGCAATTTTCTTTTAATAGCGAATGATATTACAGTAGTTGCTGCTATCACAGGTGTTATGAAAGGTTTGGATTTATTTAAACAGCTTTTAATAGGTAATCTTTTAAAAGAAAAAAAGGAAACTGTTTCTTTGGGTCTTAATAATGCTGCAAGTTTAACAGCTTTGTGCACGCAGCTGACACACAAGAAAATAAAAGCTACAATACTGCTCACTAAAATGTTAAGTCAGAACTAAGTATCCATCACGAATGATTTTATCATCCTCTTATTCCATTACCTGACAGGCAAGGAAAATACTGCAGAGATCAGAATTTATGGGTGACGGGTGACCAAGTGTTTGAATTAACGATTTCAGTAAATGATATTTAAGTAAATCATAAACTTATGTACCGGAGAATGGCTCACCGCTGGATATTTTACCAAATTAACACTTGCAACCATTTTATATAAAACTGCTGTGTTGTGTTTTGTTTTTTAAATTTTGTACCTCATTCTTGGGGACGTTTTAGTTGCTTTACATCTGTGGCCAATCAGCACAAGTGTGTCTGATGCTTGGGAAACTGAATAAATACATGAATGTGCATCAAGTATTGTTATTTGTTTCCTTTAAACAAGGGAGAGGGTGCCTGACCTGTAAGTGTGAATACAGAGTAATTGGGAAGAAACAGATGACTGGTATGTCTGCAAGAGATCAAACATAAAGAATTTTACTGCTTTCTGCATCTGTAAGATGGAAACATGAACACAGTGGGAAAAAAAACAAACAGAACCCTCATTGCAAACAACACCCTCGCATTGTGAAAGGCTGTCAGTCTGTCACGTCTGTTCTACTTTAACACTGCAAACTGGCAGTGTCTTCTCAGAGAATCGACTAGAGGACTGCAGATTGCTCAACAATAGCTCGCTGACCTGCACACCATCTAGCAATCTCGTTACTGAATTTCCAGTCCCTTTAGCACAGTCAAGGATTTTAAAACTACTGTTCCCAATGCATAAGATTCTTACCTGAAACTGGACGATAGGATGAGGGAGCAAAAGTAATAACTCTGCCCACTGAAGAAAGGAAAGAGATCCCTTCTGCAGAACAGATCAGGGCATCTGAATCTCTCTGTGCACGCGTAGCGATGAAATAGTGATTACCACCTAGAGGCCTAAAATCTTAGATCAAGTAATCAACCTGCTAGTTTTTAACATGTTTTATAAACCAACAGTCTACTAAAGAAAAAAAAAATCTTGATTCACAAATAACTACGCTGACTCTGGGCAACCAGTAGGGATTTTGGTGAAGTTGCAGCATGTATATATTTTTAAATATATGTACGCATAGTATGTGTGTGTGTGTACGTATATATGTAGTGTATATCCATCTATATATAAGTTTTATAAGTTAATAAGCAAATTGGGAAGAAGCAGGTGACTGGTAACAGTCTGCAAGGCATCAAACAAAGAATATTACTACTTTCTGCACCTGTAATATGGAAACATGAGCAGAGGCTATTTCTATCTTGGAAAACATGGTCAGTATTGACTTATCTTTTCAGAGAGACGATAGCTACTTACAGTACTAATCAGAGCATGCATGGTAGCTGGGTAAAAGAGTCTGTGAAAAAAGGGGACAGTGTGCTAGTAATGACTCACCTGTCTGTGTCTGCAGAAAGAATCCCTGAGCAGCCCAGCAAGGTTAATGATTTGAAGACAGGTTTACTAACAGATTAGACCTTAACAGAAGGAGCTGTTTAACATGCATGTGTATAATAAACTCAGTTTACATAGCAATTGAGACCCAAATTTCAATCATTTGTTTCTGTGCAGTTACCCATCCAGTCAGGTCTGAAGATTTTTTGTGGACCGTACAATAATTCTTTTTAGTTCAGCTAAAGAATTCTCATCTCTTCCAGGGTAGGTTGCGTGTGAGCCAACAACATGAACACAATCACTGAAACATTCAAAATGGAGGGAGAGGGGGTTTAATCCTACTTAATTGATCTCAACTGTAGTAACATGGATTCAGTAGAAATAAGAGTGTAATAACGTCTCAACTCTCAGGGTATTCTTACAAAACATTTTCTGTGGAGGCAAAACTACTTTACTGTACCAGCTACAATACATCTAACTCATGACCTAAACAGAAGTCAAAAAAGGCTTGCTTAAACTTAGCCTGTGGGGACAGAAAGAAGAAGTACAGAGGGGTAAATCATCCTTCATGTGCCAGATACACAGTGTTTCTGAGGCATTCCCTATTGCATGAAGTACAGAGAACATAACAGCAACCTTCGGCCTGCAAAAAAAAAAAATTGAGCTAGGGAATAAAGTACAACAAGCCTTCTCGCTTCTGTCCTGTTCAAGAGCACACAACGTCCATTTCTATCGTCCTAATCTCCCAAGCGTAGTAAACATCTGCTGTTGTCACCTTTATGAGGATACTTGTTGGGGTCTGGAACAACAAACTATGAAATCGTTCTTATTAGGGACATTTTATAGCATAGCAGTCTAATTCTGTCTGCACATGGAGGAACAAGTGACGTCTGACTCTGGGGAATGACAAATAGCTCATACTGCCCTAGGGCATTTCTCCCCAAGAGTCCCATCCAAACACAGCTGAAGACCACTGTTGTTTGGGTGATTGCGAAGCTCTGGACAGCATTTTTTTTCGACAAAGGCCCTCCCCAAAGGCCCTCTGACTCTGATATACTCCAAGTGGGTTCTGGGCCACATGCAGCAGCTGTCTGAGCCTCCATTTGGGAACTTCCTTGTGAGGAAGCAGGGTCCCAACTCCCCATCAGAGCACAAGCTGTCCTTTAGCACATGATGACACTATGATCCAGCGACTTCCTAAGAGCACAGCTCATACTCTCCCATTCTAAAAACGCTTATTCCTGGGAAATCCTACACCACCAGTGCTCGCAGACAGGCAGACAGTCTGAAGGAGGTTGCCAAAGGTGCGCAAAGAAAATTATGAAAAATTCAGAAGTTTCCTGGGAAGAAACTGCTACACTTCGCTGTTCACCTGAAATACAGATTAAAACGCCCCACTCGTGCATGGCCGTTCCAGTGCCAGGGGCTCAGTTTCACAGCAGGAGCACAGCAGCTCTTGGCCATCACCGTGCAGACGCTGGGCTGAACCGGCAGGGCTGAGGAACAGGCTGCCCAGCAGCACTGCCACACGGCTGAAGACACTGTCACGCCACAAGGCCACCATGCCCCAAGGCACTGCTCAGCCAGCTGCCGGGCACGGTAGCGCTGCCATTCTGTGCTGTTGAAGCTTGAGATGGCCCAAAGGATTTGGGAGCTGGGCTTCTGGCCTGCCAGAAGCTGTTCCCCAACCTGAGGGTCAGACAAGGGCTGCTCATCTTAGCCTGGGCCCCCAGCAAGGTCCTGCTCATCCAAATTTCTACTGTTGACCTTGCCCCATGCCTTGGTGGAAACAGATCTGAGAGAACTAAGGGAGTTTGGGGAAGGGAATCTTCTTGCAAAACTGCTTGCAGGTTACGCAAATGTGTCCTTGGAAAATCACCCCTTCCTGACATGCTCTTCTCAGTACCTGGCTGAAAAAAGATGCAATAGCACAGATAGCTAAGCTTTACTCTGAGAGGCCATGTGTATTTATTTGCCATCCCATGTTTTCACAGACTTTTTTTTTTTAATTATTAATTCTTTCACAAATACCCGGGGGTGAACTGCTGCCAGGCCAAAGGTTATCCCTTGGCAACAAGTGGACTCCAACAGAGCCCGAGCGGTGCTGTGAGTCTCCTCCCTCCACCCCTGCCACCAGCAGCTGGAGGGTGTGCCTTTCAGGGGGCACAGGGGACTCCCCAAAAGGCAGAGGCACCAATAAAATCCTTCCTGGAGGATTTCTGCCCGCTCCCTGCTGCTACCCAGCTCCTCTGCTCACCGCTCGCTGCGACCTCGGCACCCAGCCCTGCTCGCAGGGGAACCGCCTCTCCCGCTCTCCAGCGAGCTCTGGTCCCTTGCCAGGACGCCCACCACGCTCCCTGCTTCACCCTTCAGCTGCAGCCGCGGCTGCCCAGCAGCGCTCAGGGCCTCGACGCACGACGTGGGTCCAGCCAGACGGACGGCAGCTAGCCTCCAGCCTGTGCCACTGCCCGCTCCTCAGCCCCCATGGCCACTTCTGGAAAAGTAAGGACCACTCGTTGCCTTTTTTCCTTTCCCCTGTTCCTGGGAAGATGCTCTGGGAATGGCTCAGCCTGCACACTCGTGCTGCAGACCATCATTTCCCCAACTCCCCTAATTCACCCGAACCTCTCTGAATTACACAAGCCTCTGCTTTCATACAGCTGCAGCTTGCCAGTTTCTGTGCGAGGTAGCAGATTCCTCTTCTGTTCTGCCCTCCAGTTCATGAACAAAAGCATTGAATCAGAAAAGCACCCTCCTCCTCAGCCCCACCTGGCGCTCCCGCTTTGACAGGGATACACCGCTCTTCAGTGGGGGAATAGCCAGCCGCATACATCCCCTGCCTGGTAAACTCCCGTAACGCTGCTTGGCTTCATAGACTTGAAGACCTGTGCCTGATGCAGCTTCAAATCCCGCAGCAAGCATCTATTCACCTGCTTCCGCTCACTGCCAGACAGGACAGTGCTTCCCCATCGTGGGTGGGCTTTCAAGCAGCCTTCTCCCAGTGAAAACTGGGCAGCCGGTTTGCCATGAACGCTACCTGGGTGCCAGCTGCTCCTCTGCTCCAGACCCCCTCACTAGGAACACGGTGTTCAGTTTCCTTCCCGAAGAGCCATGGTCCTCTCCTCATGTGCTCGCAACAGACTGGCCCAGCAGGGAGACCGCAGAATCCCACAAAAATAACAGGATGCTGCACCGGTCATTGGAAGGAGACAGGCCAGGGCAGAATTAGTGTTTAGTACTTCCGCAGAGGTGTGCCCTATCGATGGAGGACTACAAACCATCAGCTTACCTTGTTTTAATTAATTACTGTTTCTCAGCTAAGCCCCATTAACAGAAAGGTGGGTGTCCCACTGAGCTAAGTACAGTGGCTCAGGTGCACCAGCGTGATCACGTCCACCCGCAAATACCCATTACTGTGTATGTGGGCACACTGCATTTCTTCAGGGGCAACAGGCTACCACTAACCAGCTCCTAGGAACAAAATAATGTTCTCTGTTTCCGTCCTTGGAGAGGTGCAAACTTTTAGCCACTGATCTCCGGTACGCAGCCTTACTCCTAGCAGAACTCCTTTCAAGCTGGAAGCTTGCCCTTCCCAGATCCACACTCCTCGGGAAACACCAGCCTAGCCCCAACACCAAAGGTTCACTTTATCTCTGTAGTTCAGACTTCACACCCTGCCCGTGTTTATCGAACACCGCTTGCCTTTGCGTACAGCAGGCCACCACCATGTTTCTGCTCTCCCACCACATCTCACACACACAGCAAGTCCCCCAGCGAACGGCCAGGGCAGTTGCACAGTTCTAGCAGCACATGCTTCAGCGTACAGACTCGCACTAACTTACACACTTGTAAAACAAACCTTTCCCAACTCTGCGCCAAAGGCAAACCTCCCCAAGCAGCCTAACTCCCCCTCTTCCTCCAGGTTATCCGATGCAGAGCTGCTGTTGCTTGGGCAAGGGGCAAACCACTCTCTGTTGAGGAGGTGGAGGTTGCACCTCCAAAGGCGCATGAAGTCCGTGTGAAGGTAAAAGCATGTCTCAGGATTTTTTTTTCTCCCCTGTGGGAATTGCTGTTCTTGTGGATATATCGCTTGCCTGGCCTGGGGTGGTCAACAGACCCTGTTACTAGCACTCGGCCCTGCCCATCACATTCACATGCTGCAGGGCAGGGTCCTCCTGATTACCAAGGGCACTGCCCACACTGGGGTCGTGCTTGGCTCCTGGCTCATCCCACCATGTGGCACAGCCCTGATCTTGCTGCTCCCTCACAATATCATATTCCATGCCTTCCTTGGAAAAGATCAGTGGCGGGGGCAGGGGGAGAATTGAGGAAGTGCGACATGACCGAAAAAAAAGAGAGAGTTCTAGGAAGAAAAGTCTGCAGTTCGTGCTACCAGACAACCACTGATTAGTGAAGAAAAACATGTCAAGCGGACCAGGTCCTGATCTCCTTCTTACTAGGCTCCCGTGTACCATAGCTCTGATTTTCAGGAGCACTGGGTTATAAAATGCAGCAACTCCCAACTTACTGAACCCAAACAGTGCTGTGATCCACATTCCCCCCGAGCTTCCCTAAGGACTGCAAAGCACTAATGCAAGCGGCATTTTGTTTTAGGGAGAAGGTTAATACTCTGACTAAATGCAAAGTGGTTTAGAACGTGCCAGCTATTAGATAAAAGCACAGAACTCTGTACAGCAGTGCTCTGAGAAGGCAGACTACTGTAACGTGCCAGCAGCCGTTCAATGCCCTACCTGTCACAAACATCTCCCCAGCTTTTGGCACTGACGCTATTCAGGTCAACAGAAAAGGTCAATCTTCACTGGCTTATCAAATTCAGTATCAAAGCAGTGCAAAGTGCAGCACTTTGCTCTCTGCTGCTAAGCTACAACATGGTGTTTCAGCCACAGCCACTCAGGACTTCCCGTTCCCAGAAACCAGAGAGGCAGAGCCACGCCGCCAACTAATCCCCAGCCCCTGCAGCACAGTGCAGAGGAAAGCCATGCAAAGCATTCGGCAGGAGCTGAAGGGCTTGTGCGTGGCACAGAGGTACCAGCTCGAGGCAGCAGCACCAACCATGGCGGCACCCACAGAAATTACGTCCACCACTTGGCTTAAAAAAAGACCACGCTGTTTCTAAAGCTCATCTACTCTTCCCTCTCCAAACAGATCGTGGCCACGGGGATCTGTCACACAGATGACCATGTTCTCGAAGGCAGCTTTCCTGATATAGATTTCCCAGTCATCCCAGGCCATGAAGGAGCTGGGATTGTGGAGAGCACTGGAGAAGGAGTAACCTCTGTGAAACCAGGTAGCCATTTCAGACCCAGGACTCAGCTCTCAAAGCCATGAGGCTGCCCAGAGCTCAGAAATTGCCCCCGGTAGCTTGCACCCATGACTCACGCTCTGGCTGCACACCAGTGACACTGGACTATTGCATACACTTCCTTCATCTATTCCTCAAAGTGCTTGAGTCAGGCTCTGAACATTTCCTGTGGACAGAGAAAGCAGAGGGCTCATGCCAGGGTGCTGCCATTGGAAAGCTCAGCTGAGGCGCTCCAACAGGCGGCACCCTCCTGGCTGCCGAGAGGCACCTAATGCTGGACCTGCTTTGTTCCAGGAGACAAAGTCATCCTCTTTGGCCTTCCTCAGTGTGGAGAATGCCGCTTCTGCTTGAATCCTGACTCCAACTACTGCCTGAAGTCACAGTGAGTTTGCTTCACTTTCCCCTTTACCCGAATGGGCTCAGCTGTCAACAGTTCTGACACACACAAGTTCATGTGATGAACAACACATGCACACACTCCCAACAGCCTCTCCGAACCACAAAACCTGCTGCCTGACAAGACCAGCAGGTTCACTTGCAAAGGGAAACAGATCTACCACTTCCTCTGGATCAGCACCTTTGCAGAATACACTGTTGTGCCAGAGTACACCCTTGCCAAGATAGATGCTGCTGCACCTCTGGACAAAGTCTGCTTGCTTGGGTGCGGTTTTTCCACAGGCTACGGGGCTGCCATCAACACCGCCAAGGTTTGTATTCAGCCGCGTCAAGAATAAGCACCCCATAGCCACCTTCACACCCTCAAAAATGCTCTGCAACAGATACCTCCTCCTTACGCTGGAGACTGACCCGACCCCATGTCGTGCAGGTAAAACCAGGCTCCACCTGCGCCATCTTTGGCCTTGGAGGTGTTGGCCTCTCTGTCATCATGGGCTGCAAGGTGTCTGGAGCTTCCCGCATCATCGCCATTGATATCAACAAGGACAAATTCGCCAAGGCCAAGGAGTTGGGAGCCACCGAGTGCATCAATCCTCAGGACTTCAAGAAGCCTGTTCAGGAGGTGCTCATTGAGATGACCGGTTACGGCGTGGACTACTCCTTTGAGGTCATCGGGACAGCAGATACTGTGGTATGTGGCATTTTAGCACACGTCCTCCTTCCCAGCTCATTCACAGAATCTCATCAGGGCAAATTCCACCACAGCACGGGGTTTCTTGCCTGCTGCCTGCACTTCTGGGCATGTCTTTGCCCAGAAAGGCGGTCTATTGGCTTGGGGAGAAAAGGATGCAGGAGTCTCAAAACAGGAACAGAGCTTTCCAAGTCTGGTACAGAAGAGAGTGTCTGGTTTTAGTTACTAGTGAGGGGCAGATAACTGAAAACAAAGAATGCACTTCTCACAAATTCATCTTATTCATTTGCCTGTCCCATCAGATTGCTGCCCTGGCCTCTTGCAAAATGAACACTGGTGTGTGTGTGATGGTTGGATTAGTGCCTTCTGGTTCAGTGGTTCCCATCGATCCTTTGCTTCTGCTAAGTGGGCGCACCTGTAAAGGGACTCTGCTTGGAGGTATGAAACTAAGGAAAATATTTTAGACATTTCAATCTTTTCCTTTCACGGTAATTCCCAAATGTCTGTGGAACAATTACCCTCCAGGACATACGAATAACCCTTCCCTTGATAATGTGTTTTCCCGTTTCAGCAGCATACTCAGCTGCAGGGCAAAAGAAACTCTCCCTCATAGTCGTTATTCGCTAGCTTCTTGGTCACTGTGAATATTTCAAGCTTGGCAAAGTCCCAGAAAGTCTTTGAGAGGTTGCTGAAGAAAAGTAACACAACTGAAAATGAGCACTGCATTTCCACTTCATATATAGGCATGAAATATGCTGAAAATTCTGGAGCTATTTGATGCATTTCAATGCACTCAACTTGCTGTAGACTAAAACGAGGTCAAAACCACTCTCCTCCCAAGGAACAGGAAATCTCTCACAAGACAAAGGCATCATTACGAGTTGCTTAGTCCTGAGCCTCACAGTAACCTCATAGAATACCACTCAAAGGCCAACCCCGGGACTAACTCTACTGCATACCCCCCTAAAAAAGAAAAGGTATCTGCAAGAAGATTATAAAAGTCCCATGAAAGCAATCTCTTTTTGCCCCACTAAGGGTCTTCTGACTCTTTCCAGCTCCACCCCCAGCTCCAAGAAGTGACCCTCTCACATTTTTAGCTTCACCCTATCAATTTGGATGCATTCCAAGAAGTAGCCACTGTGGTTTTCATGGGCACAGCCTCAAGGATCTTTTACAGGTCAGCAAAGCCTGGTGGAGACGTCAAGCCCCTCATCAGCTCCTATATTCATCATCAAAGTCTTGCTAGCTAGACTTTGGCACCAGATAACTCCACCAACATTTCCTTACCAAAATAGCATTTCTCAAGTCACCCACTGTGTGTGCTTTCTCCCCCTTTTCTAGGCTGGAAGATGAGAGATTCTATCCCCAAATTAGTTTCCAGCTATTTGGAGAAGAAATTTAACTCTGACTTGCTGATCACGCACACGCTGCCGATTGCTAAAATCAACGAGGGATTTGAATTGTTACGCGCAGGCAAAAGGTGAGATTCTGACTAGCAGGAGTGATGCGCAGCAAGCACCACCTGTGCCTGGAATTCAGACGGTCCAGTGTGGGAGGCAGAGCATGATATACTGCCCTCTCACACAGCACCCAAGCATTTCCAACAAGCAGATCCATGTGGGGGGAGGATCTGCTGTAACATGGACGGAAGAGACTGCACCTGGCACAGGCAATCCTCCTGCTCAGGGGTCAGCTCAGCAGAGATCCTGCAGCCCCGGTGCTGCTTGGAAGCCAGCACAGACCCTCAGACACCACACCTCGTTGCAGTGTTTGAAAGCATGGGACAGGCACAGGAGAATGAGGAGTAAGGGGCATCCTTGGGGGATAATGCAATAAAAGCAAAAGGAAGGATGAATGCACCTTCAAAATGATGCACAAGAGCACTGGGGAGGGACGGGGTGCCTTAGGCTTTCCCCTCAGCAGCATTTGAAGGCTGCCCTTTCGCTGCACACCTCATTCAGCTGGGCTAAGGGGCTGGATGAGAACTAAGGTTGTGGGTCCTGGGACACACCTGCCAGCTCCTCTGCTTCTGGACACTGCAGCAGCTGCGCTTGTAACTCCTCCCTTCCTTCCCCCTTCCAGCATTCGCAGCGTCCTGCTCTTTTGAAGGATATGGCCAAGGGAGGATGGCTCAGCAGATGCCCTCCTGGCGCAGGCCCTGCTCTCCCACCACCTGCCTTCGAGGTACACAAGGAGATGAGCGCGAGGAACTCACCGGCACTGGTGCCAGCGCTTCTGTGCTCTGCTGAGAGCAGCAACACCACCTCTCCTGAGAAAACAGTTACACTAATAAAGGCTTTCTTACAAACTCGTCCCACAGAGTGCAGCGAAATAGGGGCCCCATGGGCATTCTTCAAGAACTGCTCCAACATGGGTCCGTACCACGGGGTCCGTCCTTCAGGAGCAAACTGCTCCAGCACGGGTCCCCCACGGGTGGCAGCTCCCACCGGATCACCTGCTCCTGCATGGGCTCCTCTCCACGGGCTGCAGCTCTGGCCCGGAGCCTGCTCCTAGGGGGCTCTCCATGGGCTGCAGCCTCCTTCAGGCCACATCCACCTGCTCCACCGTGGGCTTTTCCAGGGGCTGCAGGGGAACTTCTGCTCCGGCGCCTGGAGCACCTCCTGGCCCTTCTTCACTGACCTTGGTGTCTGCAGGATGGTTTCTCTCTCAGTTCCTCACTCCTCTCTCTCCCAGCTGCTGTTGCACAGCAGTTTTTTTCCCTTTCTTAAATACGCTTCCCAGAGGTGCAACCAGCGTCACTTACAGGCTCAGCTCTGGCCAGCGGTGGGGCCCTTTTGGAGCCGGCTGGAGCTGGCTCTGATCTGACATGGGGCAGCTTCTGGGCTCTTCTCACACAGGCCACCCCTGCAGCCCGCCTGCTACCAAAATCTTGCCGCATAAACCCAATACACCATCACACCTCTTGTCTCTGCAGTGAGCAACTTCCTTTGCCCCCTCCCCTGCTGATGCTTCCGACCTGCAAATGCCTTGCACGCTAACGCACCAAATGCCTTGCACATTTATGCACATACGCTTCCACCTCGGCCACCATCTCAGCTGGGTGGACGCTGCAACCCAGACCAAGGGACAGCAGGCACGCAGCACATGCTGCTGCTGCTGCCAGTCTTTGATCTTTCTCGCAGGGTCACAATGACTTTCGCTACACAAGGTCATCCACTGGCAAAGCCTATCACTCCAGACTCTTCCATTTAAACATGACCTTCTTCTCATTATATCTTGATGTCTTATTCTCTCTTATTTTCCTTCCTTCAATTCATATTTATCCTCTATAGATATCGTGGCCTCCTGAGCAAAATCTGTTGGCTTTTCTCCTCATCTAGTCTTGCTTTTTTGCTAACAGCCTCAGAGAAATTTACAGAATGGAACAACTGCAAAGAGAAATTAAACTGTACATTTACGTCCTGTACAATTCTATGGGAACGGTACTACAATTCTATGGGAACTACCAACATCACAACTGTTCTGGCAACAGCATTTGTTCTCTGCACAAAAAGAAACGCAGGGATATGATCACAGACTCAAAATCAGCAAATGCTGTAAGACTCCTATCCTCTGCTGGAACATCTTTTTTTCCCCTCAACCATTCTCCTTCACTAAGTGAACAGAATCAACTGCATGTGTTTAACAGACCTTTATCAATATTTTTGTTATATCTGTTCCACACGTAATCTGTCAGGGTGGATCTAACTCTGACATTCCTCTATCTTAGTTTATCAACCTCTTTGTCCATTACCTTTCTGCTCCTTTTATCAGTCTCCCTGGCAGCAGGTTTCAGTATACAGTAAGTCTAGTGATTCTAGCTGGTTACCGAATTACACCTAACAACCACGTACATTTAGTATTTTATTGGTGGCATTTCCTTCCAGCATAGCAACAGGAAGGACACATTGCTCTTGGCAGTGGTTTCCATTACATAGCTTATCTGTTTCAGCTACTACTCTGTTTTAATCAATTCTACGGCTCGGTTTCTTTGAAATAATGAAAAGCCCATCTCTTCCAGAACATAAATGTAGACACAGCACTCTAAAACTATCAATAAAACACCAGTAGATTTACGCAAGATGTATTATAACTCAGAAAAATATTTACTTCTCTGCCATAGCTAACAGTTTATATGGCCAAAGAGCCCAGATAGTAAATTGCAAAAATCAATAGGAAACAAATGTGTTCGCTCCCTAACGTATACATGAAGCATCAGAGTGTAAAACATCACTCTCTGCTGATGCTTAGACACTGTTAGAGGTGAATGTAGAGGGTGCCCAGCTCTCAACAGACCATTGTTTAAAATATTTTTGTTTTCTGTTTCACTATTTGTGAGTCTGTACCATTTCCCTGTACCTGAGAGATGACAATCACACACTATTCCTCAGCAAGTGTGCCCTTTCCAAGTCTTTTGTATTGTCAAATTAACACAAACACAAATGTTAAGCAATTTTTGCCTTTAGAACCATGTAAACTAGCGCTGTATAAGCCTAGCATATTACCTGGATAATCCTTGACTTTTATTGTAAAACAAATACTCTGACTGTTGGCTTACACAAATCTTAAGATAGCCACGACAGATACTCTGGCAATCTACATCTTAAGCACAACCTAGTTCCCATTCAAATCCAATGCATCACAAGATTGATTTTCTTTTTTTAAACATCCTGCAAGTTTTTTAAAAACCAGTCCGCCGTGTGTAAGATTGAAAACAAAACAAAACAAAAACAAAAACAAAAACAAGACTATTAAAGTAATTCACTCACTTGAAAACAGAGCTTGGATGACTCTTGAGAGACCACGTAGATTAGCTCTTTTTCCCAGTGCAGCATCAATTCTCTGTATCATTCCTGGGAGACAACTTGTGCTTAAAGGCCTCCAGCGATGATCTATTCCATTATCATTTCAAAGTGTATCATATCATCAAGCTTTAATCTCCTCAGAGAGAATACATCTCCTGCTCAAGCTGCTTCTGATGGCCCCAAAGACTATTATTATGTCCCCCTTCCTTCTCACTGAGGAGTGCTACTTCATGTCCTGACAACCGTATTCCTGTTTCCACAGCCACTATGATGTTTGCCTTTCCTCCACCTCCAAATAGCAAGGTGTTGCTAATTCACATTCTCTTTGACATCCACTATTCTTTGCAGGTATTTTTTCTGTAGAACTGTCAGTCACCATCCTATGCTGATCATTACACCTGCATGCCTAGAATCCTGCACTTACTGCTAGTGAATTGCATCCCAATTATTTAAAAACATCTCTTTCTGTGTGCTTGTAAGTCTCCTGGTGTCTGCATATTTAATAAGTGTACTCCAGTCCAACATGAAAGTCACTCAACAAGAAATATTAACCAGACTCAGACAACAACAGAACCTTGATAGACACCATTCAACACATCCTTCAAGTCAGACTAGCAGATACCAAATAATTAATCTCTCAGTAAGGCCTACCAGTAGTTTCCCCAAATGGCTAGAATCATAACTTGGGAAGCATATGCAGACTCCTGACACAAGAGCTCTTCAAGATTTACTTTAGGATGCAGATTACTGCACAGGGGGACACTTCAGTTACCTGGCATCACATGAGACCATCAATCAGGCTGATGGTAATTTCCCTTCATGTATTTTGAAGTCCTACCTATCCACAAAGCAACCTCATGTTTGGTTGATCTTTCGCAAGTGTGCGAGTTTTAGCTTCGGGTTTAAGTTATAGTCATCTCTCATCAGATTAAATTCTCTTCAATGTTTTCATAAATGACTTGGATATAGGACTAGGAGGTGTATTGGGTAAGTCTGCAGATGATACTAAATTGGGAGGTGCTGTTGACTCTATCAAGGGTAGAGAGGCCTTGCAGAGAGACCTTGACAAATCAGAGGGCTGGGCAATCACCAACAATATGAAGTTTAACAAGTACTGGATTCTGCAACTGGGAAAGGACAGCCCTGGCTATACATACAGACTGGGGGACCAGAGGCTGGAGAGCAGCCCCACAGAAAGGGATCTGGGGGTTCTGGCTGACACCAAGCTGAACACGAGCCAGCAGCGTGCCCTGGCAGCCAGCAGGGCCAGCCGTGCCCTGGGTGCCTCAGGCACAGCACTGCTGGCCGGGAGAGGGCAGGGATTGTCCCGCTCTGCTCTGCGCTGGTGCGGCCTCACCTCGAGCACTGTGTGCAGGTGTGAGCACCACAGTATAAGGACATAAGACTACTGGAGAGTGTCCAAACGAGGGCTACAAAGCTGGTGAAGGTCTAGAGGGGAAGACATATGAGGAGCAGCTGAGGTCACTTGGGTTGTTCAGCCCAGAGAAGAGGAGGCTGAGGGGAGGCCTCATGGCGGCCTACAGCTTCCTCACGAGGGGAGCGGAGGGGCAGGGCTGAGCTCTGCTCTCTGGGGACAGCGGCAGGACCCGAGGGAATGGCATGGAGCTGTGACAGGGGAGGGTCAGGCTGGATGTTAGGAAAAGGTTCTTCACCGAGAGGGTGGTGGGCACTGGAACAGGCTCCCCTGGGAAGTGGTCACAGCACTAAGACTTCTGGAGTTCAAGAAGTGTTTGGACAACGGTCTCATAAATATGGTCTGATTTTTGGGTGGCCCTGTGAGGAGCCGGGAGTTGGACTCCATGATCCTTGTGGGTCCCTTCCAACTCAGGATATTCTATGATTCTGTGATTCTATACTTCTACCTGTTGACAACAATTATAATTATTATAATACTTCCTTATTAATACTTATATGCCTGTACCTGTATCTGGATGAGAAAATTTTAGCATTAGAAAGATCAAAATGGTCAAAGAAGACTTCACATACTCTTACACATCTGTAAGTAGAAGCGTCACCTTTATACTTCAGTATCTATGCAAACAGAAAAATACTGCTCAACTTTCTTATTCTGAAATGAATGAGGAAGACAGATATAAAACCCACAGTATCTCCATTAGATAGCAAAGTTCTCTTCTGCTTTGTGAATTCACCCATTCCTAACTCCCTCAGTGTTCTAATAAGGAGTATGCATTTGCTTCCACTTCAAAATTTGGCACATAAAAATAAACTGAGCTATGAGCTGTGATGAACAAAAATGATTTCTGACTTAAAGCCTATTAATTTTGTTCTCTGCTTATTGGCTCTACTAGTCTGAACTTCAACTAGAAAAGCCTGGATCCAGCCTGAGAAACAAGTACTCCCAAATAATTGCACCATTACCTACAAAGCAGCAACCTTTTGCTGTGAGAATTATCTCACTACGTGCACAGAAGTTTTATTCTTTGATGGAGCCTCACAAGATTAACTCTAATGCATGAAACAATAGAAAAGCATGCAACATCAATCATGGATGCAACATGCCAGGAAATAAAAAAAAGCATTTTCTTTAGTAATTATTTCATTCTACCATCGTCATAACTTAAAATTCCTGCTCAGAGTTCATAAAGGTTCCATCTTATACCTGGTTAGAAGTCGGCTGAAGAGAAGTAGCTGTAATTCCGTTCAGCATTTCACAAGCATTCAATTAACCGCTGGCCTGACTGAAAGACTGTGCTATGTGCACAAGTTATACCATACAGTTGCCACATTTCAGCACTGCTTGTGTGTCTTTTTTATATCCATGCAGCTTGTAAGATGTTTGCAGAGGAAAGTCATTGCAAAGTAATAGTCTTCTTGTCTGAGCTAGTTTCCCATGATGTCCTTCAAGTTAACAAACTCATCTTCAAACAAAGAATGGAGTATTGGTTTGCAGTCACCACAGCAATACATCCAAACCAAAAAATAAGCAATTCAAAATAAATATTGCATAAGCATTTAAGCACAACAAAATTGTATTTGTGCAGCTTGCTAGACCTTATTTGCATAATCTAAATGCTGCTGTAATATCTAATTGTCCAGCCTTTTCCACTTCAGCAGGTCAAATGCTTGAAATTTGTTAGCTGCTTGGGTATTTTAACCGTACTTTGCTTTGAACTGTCCATCTTGTCTTTCTGCTCAGGAGAATTTTGAACTACTTTCCCTTACCACTACTTACTCAAATGTACTTCAACCCATTTCCCCATTTAAGTGTTGGGAGCCCAAGTCAGAATGTCTAAAACCCTTCCGAGCGTGTGCCATCCCATGGGATATGCTCACTGAGAAGAGCATTCATCTCAGATAAAAAGTCTCTTTCTATGACTCAGTTTCAACAGCTTTTTTCTGATTTATCTCAGTAAACACAAATCCCATAGTTGGAAAATCCTGTCATCTGCACTCTTTCAAAGTCCCTTAGCACTGACTTCTTATGGTACCATTCAAATTGAGACACCTCCGCTACAGTCGTCTTGTTCTTTACAACTAGCTAATCCTAATAATAACAAACCTGAATAAATAAGAGCAGTGTTTATAATAAGCAAACTGTAACTATGCTGCTACAGTAATGATTCTCTTGCCTTTCTTTGCATATACTTGAACAACAATGCCAGATGTCTCCATTCATGTGACATAACTTGGTTATCCACAGTGAATGATACTAAATGTCAGAGGAGAATGACATGTGCTAGCCCCTCTTTTACAACCTCACAGCCTAATTTAAATTTGAAATGCCACCCCTCCCTCAGGGAAATGCTTACTCAGTAACTGTATGTCATAACTGATGCAGCACACAGTTCAGTGCACAACCATGTCAAAGTTTACTCAACATATGATTCAGCTGTCCAGTCAGGGTTTCTCCCTTATACTATTGTAAATCTGAAACTGTACTACAGTCGGGGAGAATATACTGGTGAACAGAAAAAGTGAATCAGGGCTTCACCTTCAAGTAAGCTTGCCCAGATAGCCTAGGAGGCAAAAGAAAATAATTTAAAGCCAGAGACATTTAGCTGTAACTCGGTATGCTTAGATTAAGTTCCAGCTCTGGCAGCCTTTTTAATATTCAGTTGCACAGAGCCTGACTGTACAAGAGAATTTATACACATGTTTTGTTGTAACTACCATAGGTCTCAAAACAGTCAGTTTTGACTGCAAAACGTGCCTGCACCACAGCTTCCTTGTGGCTACGGATGTTCTTCAGCATACGCACCCAGCACAGCAGCCGGGTAACCCACCCTCCTGAACAGCAGCTGGACTGCTCCCGGAGTCTACAGTGGAAATTTTACTGGAAGTCACTGTGGCCTGCCTTGGAGAAAAGTACAAATGGTAGCAGCAAAAATCACACAATCCCTCTTGCATTTCTCTGCGATCCAGTTCCTCTCTGATCCATGGCACCACTTTCTTACTCCTCACGCAACAGTGTGGTTGGCACCGTACTTTCCACATGGTCATGCCACAGCATGTTCAGATGTATTGGACATATCACTGCCAAAAGACCGAAGATTAATGCTGGTGCCCCCTTTAAAGCCCCTCTTACTGCCATCCTCTACTACTGCTTGCCTCAAATCCTTCCCTGCCACTCCTCTTCCAGAATGGATGTAGCATCTACCTGTCCTGCAACCACGCCTGTGAACCTTGCCGTGGACTTTCATGCTGCCTGCTACCTGGCACACACAATACACCAGCGAGGTAACTCAGGATATATATTGTAGAAAATGCTATAGTAAGACAAACAACTACTCTTTATCTGATTTTGTTTTCTTTCATCTGTTTTGCACAGCATTCCCTCCCAATTTTTTTTTTTTAAAAAAAGATATGTTAGTCATCTCTGTCAAACAAACTTGCCAAATATTTGCTCTGACTCTACTCTGGATTGTGCCCAACAATTTTAGGGAGAAGAAAGCAAACACGAAATATATTTCATAATAGGATGTCAATCTATTTTTCAGTTTTAGTCAATATACTGTGGACTGAATTTCTCAATGTGCCTAGTAAAATCCAAAAGGAGAAATACCTTTTCCACTATTCTATTTACACCCTAAACTGAAAGATTGTTCCATGTTACGTCTCCTTCTGGAATATATTTGACTTTAGTTTTCTTTATAATTCCACTAAGAAAGTGTTCAGAAATGCAAGATCAATGAAACTTTCTAGCATAAACTGATGTTTTGATGCAATCCCATAGTCCATCAGCAAAAAAAAAACAACAAAAAAAAAACAGATAACATTGAAGCAGCATCAACTTATACCAACAGAAAACTTGGCCATTGGATCTCATTCAGTGCTTTTTTAATCCAGTAAGCCTCTCTCCAATGTTTAAATTTCCACTCACTGGATTAGTAACAAACAGAGAAAGATTCAATACCGATTGGACAGTGGAGCTTTGAAACAGCATTTCTCCATAAACACTTCTGCCATGGCTCCCATGTGGATGGTCAGGAGTATGTAGGTATGGGTGAAACTGAGGGGGTAAAAACAAAGAAACAAACAAAAACCTCATTGCAGACAACACCCTCGCATTGTGAAAGGCTGTCAGTCTGTCACGTCTGTTCTACTTTAACACTGTAAACTGGCAGCCTCTTCTCAGGGAATCGACTAGAGGACTGCAGATTGCTCAACAATAGCTCGCTGGCCTGCACACCATCTAGCAATCTCGTTACTGAATTTCCAGTCCCTTTAGCACAGTCAAGGATTTTAAAACTACTGTTCCCAATGCATAAGATTCTTACCTGAAACTGGACGATAGGATGAGGGAGCAAAAGTAATAACTCTGCCCACTGAAGAAAGGAAAGAGATCCCTTCTGCAGAACAGATCAGGGCATCTGAATCTCTCTGTGCACGCGTAGCGATGAAATAGTGATTACCACCTAGAGGCCTAAAATCTTAGATCAAGTAATCAACCTGCTAGTTTTTAACATGTTTTATAAACCAACAGTCTACTAAAGAAAAAAAAAGTCTTGATTCACAAATAACTACGCTGACTCTGGGCAACCAGTAGGGATTTTGGTGAAGTTGCAGCATATAAATATTTTTAAATATATAGACACATAGAGAGTGTGTGTGTGTGTGTGTGTGTGTACATATATATAGTGTACATCTATCTATATATAAGTTTGTGGAAAGCATGTCTTGATTTGGCATCATCACACGCTGTGATGGAAACATTCTCTGTAACAATTTAGTTCCTTCATTGTCAGCTTTGGAAACACTTCTGGCTATGAACAGATTGTGCATAGAGCCAGAACACAAGTTGTTCATATCCACGTGCATGTGTAGAAACACTCTTCCACAGCAAAATCACATCAGAAGCAGCATACGCTTGAGAACACAGAGTTTTCTCCAACTCTTTGGGTGCTGACACCTCTCCTAAGCCTCACTGTTAGCAACACGCCTAACCCTGTCTTTTCTTAATGCAGGTATCTAGCACCTCTATCTCCCATTGCTTCTGCTCTGCCTTTCTGAGCAGGACCCGCTCACAACACCAGAGTCGAGACGTCCTCAAAACTCTGCCTCATGAACATGTTTGTGAAAGCTCCCAGCTCTCATAAATTCATTTCAGAGTCTCCTACAGGAGAATAAAAGCCTGCTTGGAGCATCCAAGTCATAAGTAAATGTTAATAATTACATGTGTATGTGGTATCTCTGTTATGCGGAGCAGCAAAAATCATGGGCATTAGCCCAGGAGAAACCCTGGAGAACCACAGAATGGTTGGGGTCAGAAGGGACCTCTGGAGGTCATCTGGTCCAACCCCCTGCTCAAGCAGGGACACCCAGAGCAGGCTGCCCAGGACCACGTCCAGGTGGCTTTTGGAGACCTCCAAGGAGGGAGACACCACAACCTATAAAATTTATTAGCTCTGAGATATGGCAGCCCCCCCAGAGCCAGTG
>VXAL01012918.1:280-24438 GCA_013399475.1 Chauna torquata | reverse complement strand
TCCTTGCAGAAGTTCAAGAGTTCAAGAAAGAGCACTCAAGACCTTCTCATAGGAAAAAGGATCTGCAAAGTCATCCCCTGCATTGGATTCACCACTGGTGTAACTCAGGAGAGTGCCATTAGCACTAGCAGAGTTATGCTGGTTGACCTTCCATCATTCATCCTGCAGCCATTGATCAAGAGCAAAAACCCAACAACATGCTGACACACCTTCCTTTCAATTTGAAGAAGTGCCTGGTGTCCTAAGAGCTAAATTGTGTGTAAGTAACTCCCAGAATGCTGTTACTGCAAAGCCCTACACTCCGGAGATTTAAGAAGAACCCAAAGTAAAGCAAGAAACTGCAGCAAATTGAGTTTAGTAGAAAGGGTTTTTTTTTTTTTTCTTTTATGCTGGTGTGCTCTGAGAAGTGGCCAAAGGACCGGATGGATGGAAGAGATCTCTCATCAACTCACCAAAGAAAGCATTTGTTCTTCAGTTTGGAATGTGGCTGAGCTCACCCTCATCTGTGGTGGGAAATGCCATTTCTTTAACAAGCCTGGATTATTTACAGTACACTCTGGTGTGAATTCAGATGTCGTAACTGTACCCAACCTCTGCTCGACAGAGATACTGACAAACAGAGGCTTGCCACAATGCGTATGACTTGAAGATAAGAATAATACCAGAGAAAGCTACCACAAAAGTCCCTTTGGTTTCAACACACAGAGAAAAAAAAAAAAATGAATTGGGCATTGTCTCTTACTAGATTATAAATAATACAGACAAATAAAGGTATATGAGCACATAGTTACCTAGAAGAGGCTTATGTATTGTGATTTGTGCACATACCTTGCCACTGCATGCCACCAGTGTCACACAGAGATACATATGCAGATAGACAGCTGGAGACTTTTATTTAAAAAAAAAAAAAAAAAAAAAAAAAAAAAACAACTTTTTGTGCTTGATTTGAACACAATAGCTCCACTTGGGATAGCAATGAGGGTGGAGAGCCATGTTCATAGGGTGCAACCACAGCCTTGCTCACCCCAGGGAGATGCATAAAGCCAGCCTTGTTCTAAAGAATTTGTTGTTGCTTTTTTTTTTTTCCACTCATGAACACTTTGCCCAAGGGTGGGAGGGAAGGCGAGGGCGTAGAAGTGGAGAGGAGCTGTTGGTAGCTAGGCAAGTCAGAGTCAGATAGGAGAGGCACCTAAAGAAAATATCACCACCACAAACCAACCACTCCCTTGGTCCAGCATATAACCTTGCTTAGGTGCCTTCACGGGGTAATCTGGGCATGAACGATTGCTGCCTCCCACAGTATATAAAGTGCCCCACGAGGAAACAACCCGTATTCAGCACAAGAAAGGCAATCCCAAAATGAAGGTTTTCCTCGTCCTCCTGCTGGCAGCAGTCCTGTGCACGGACTCAGGTAAGACAGTCTCACATCCTCTCCAGCAGATCTTCAGGTAGGAGAAAAGACTTGTTATGGGAATTGGCAGTGAGGGAAGAAACGCTGATGCAGTTGTCATAAGACATTTGCTTTTTGATGGGGTGTCCTTGGTGTCATAGGGGGAGAATAGATAGTGCCTACCTGCTGATGGTGTGATCCTAGTGCTGGGTAGAGCAGCTTCCAGGCAAGACAAGTCCTAAACAATACTGAATTTAACTGAAATCAAATTACTTAAGTCAGGTCATACAGTTTTTTGTTTTGTTTTGTGTTTTGTTTTGTTTTGTTTTCTAAGGGGGGGAGGGAGGATTATTTTTCTGCTTCTCATGCTATTAAAATGGCCCGTTGAAACATTCTGCAAAAATAAATTTTGTTCTAACTTGTTTTCTGACTCATTTTAAAAGTGGACTCTGATGCTGCACAGATTGTTGACGAGAAAGGAGGAGAGAGATGGGAAGAATACCACATCATGTTCTTTCCTAGACTGAATGGGTGGGATACAGACAGAGTAGATCTGTCACTTTTTTAGCTTGAGTGGGAAAAAAAATTGTTTAAAAACAGCTCTTCCCTATTACCAGAGAAGAGAAGCAGCACATCTGAGCAGAAACTTGTCTCAAACAGAAGAGGATGCTTAAGGAATAGTCTGACAAGGGGCTGACAACAGCCTTAGCGAGACCCTCTCCTCTGCCACCTTCCAGTAGAGTGCTCTGAAATGTGACTTTCACTGCATTAAAAGTCAGATAAACATGACAGCAGAGTGCAGTGCTATAGATAATCTGGGGTTTGGCTGCTTGCTGAATCAGTCTTTTATGTCATAACAGCTTGGACAGGAGACTAAGTACTTCAAATCTCTTCTTGCTCCTGCTCTGAATAACACTCTTTTCTAATTAGGGCTTGTCTGTGTGCTAAAAGAATATTGTAGGCGTTAGGACATTGAAGAAACCATGAGATGAGCCTGGCAGTCAGGGGGTTAAAGTGCATATGTATGTTCACAGCACACTTGCAAGGCTGCAAAGCTCCAGAGATTTCCTTGGGGCATGAGTAGGTAAAAGGAACAGGTTATTATACCATGCTCTCACTCCTTGGGGGACTATTTTTCATCAGGACTAGACACTCGTAAACTGCAATGCTTGTTCTTGACCTGTGGCACCACTCAGCATGTGTTAACAACACTGTCTTTGGTTGACATAGATGGACATATCCCATATCCGTGAGGGGGTGGGAACAGGTGGTGACAGGATTGTGAGAGGGAGGTGAAAGCCCTTTCTGTTTGCCCTTTGCTGTCTAAGAGGAAGTGTTGGAAAGCAGGTGTCACAAGTTGGTCAAACTGAGCAAAAGGGCTAGAAGAAACTTTGCAAATCTCCTGCTCCATCCATCCTTCACCCTCTTTCCTCTGGGCTTTCCCCTTGTCACCCAACCCTGGACACAATGCCTCAGCAAGGCTCACAAGCATACTTGGTACTACACTCCTGTCTGTAGACAGATGAGCAATATCAACCTGTCCTTCTGGCAACATTATCCCTTCTCCACTGCTCAGTTCGCAAGGTGGAAGTACCACAAAAATCCTGTTCCAGAGAGGAACTGCACTGAGCATCTCAAATGCTAAGGAAGCAGTAGTCTCCTCTCCATTGACTCATGAGAGCAGATATCTGCCTGGTCTCTCTTTGCTCCCTCACTGTACTACCTACATCTGAAACTGCTCCAGCACCTGCAAAATTTGCCTCTCACCCAAAGCAAGTATAACATTCTCCACCAAAAATGGAAAAAATGCTGTTTTCACAACAACAGAGGTACTATCTTCCTTTGAGCACCCACAAAAATGATCCTGTTTCCCAGTGCATGCACTAAATTTAGTTACCTGAAGAGCTTCAAATGGATTTGTCTTACTATCTCTTGGTCTCTCGCAGGTTCTTCTTTGAAGTGTTACAGCTGCAAGTCAAAACTCAACAACAACGACTGTAAGAAGGAAGTTACCTGCAATGAAAAGGAAACATCATGCAAGACAGAAGTGATCAGTAAGGCAAAGTGGGGGTGGGCAATGTGGGGGGGTTGTGTTGTTGGAAGCAGACATGGTCCCAGACTCGGGGGTCCAAGTCAGCTCGACCTAATCTAGGTACACCAGCTGGTGTGGGCCAGCAAAGCCCAGTGGCCATGAGGAAGAGAAAAGTCATCTGGTGAGAAGTAATGAGGAAAAGCTTTCAGATGACTTCCGGTTTGGGTAGGAATGACAGGAAAACAATGTTTATCCCTTGCTGATAACTAATGCCTTAGTAGTGGTGCTGGCCATCATCAAGTCTTCTCCTCTCACTGGCCATAGTGGTGTGATTACAAAGCCATGTGCATGCTGTACCCCATAAATTCCTCAGTGTTTGCCAATAGGTCACATGAAATATCGAGCAGTATGGTCAGTGTAGTGCCAGTGCCTGGAAAAAAATCTCAAGAGAGTGCAGCTACTTTGTACAGCACATAGCAGAGCAGGACAGTAGCAGTCAAGGATATGACATTATGAGTAATATCTACCAATGTCTCTCACCTGTACAAAATAAGGTTTATTTTTCTTCCCTAATATAAAATAAGTTTTGCTTACAAGGGTGATAATTAAGTTTATGGCTTTGAAAAGTTAGAAACATGGGTTAAAACATGAAAGGTTAAGTTTCAGAAAGAGCTGACTAGGGAAATTCAATGGAAAGGACAAAATTTCACCTTGCCCATCACAGCTACCTCTGAATGCAGCCAGCTATGTGTCTCCAGGTAAGCTCCTTTAATAGATTATGATTTAATTCTTCCATATTGGATCTGGAAAAATAAAAATAATTTAAAAAAAATATTCACCCTGTGCAGATCTGTGGTGACAGCTCAGTTGCTCTTGGACCACCAAATCCATTGGTGGCATGTTCTAAGTCAGCTGTCAGGCAGTGAATGCAGTATCTCCAGTAGGCACCCTCTGTGTTGGTAGTGCACCAACCCATGGCCATGTATTCACATACAGGAGAGCCAACACACCATATAACCTGCTGGCCTTATACACTGAACTTGAGCATGTCAAAGACTTGATGCCCAGATTAAATTAAGCAAGACCAGGAGATCTCATGCAGGCTGTAATCTGACGACAGGAGAAAAGAGCCATGCCTCCGAGAAACAAATCACACAATAATTCTGTCTTATGCGAAAAGGGGATAACCCTGTTTCCATAATTCCCTTGGGTGTCGAAAGGCTCCATGTAATGAAGGTGCACAGGATAGGGGCAAAGATTGCCCCCCCCCCACTTGCTCCTCACCCATTAGTAGTGTAGACTGCCAGACAGAGCTTTTAATGGCTGCTTTTGTTATTAACTACATTATCAACATTTATGCAGTTGTTTTTTTTTTTTTTTTTAGAAGTCCCTGAGAACTGTGCTGTGGAACATACTGCCTCAAGGAAGTGATCAGGGATTTAGTTCCTTCCCTCCTACTGACAAACTGACACCCCAAAAATAAAATCTGCAGAAGTAAAACATGCAGCTATTTGGAAACTTTTTTCTTTTTTTTTTCTTTCCTTTTTTTTTTTTTTTCATGCAGTGAGCCCAGATAAGAATTAACATATTATTCAGCTCCATGAGCCTTGGAGTGGGTAATATTTCATTGAATCCTTGGAGTAATGGTCCTGTCTTCCTTCCAGAGATCATAGGGCTCTTCAACGTCATCAGCAAGGGCTGTGACTCATCATGTGAAGCAGACTATCAGGACTTCAAAGTGGGCAACAGGAACATCTCTTGCTGCAGCAGCAACTTCTGCAACATCAATGCAGCAGGCAGTGTGAGGAGCAGCTACGGGATGGCAGCAGGGATATCAGCCAGTGTGGTCTGGACCTTCCTGAACAACAGATTGTGAGGAGGAAAGAGGAATCCCATGAACACAGAAAGTCTTGGAGCACCGCTGTTATGATGGGAATTTTAGCCGGAAGCAATTTGGTGTGTTGGGCATACAGCGTCTTTGGAGCTGATGGCAGACATTTGCCTTATGATAGCTTCTTTATTAGTATTATTGTGTTGCTGTATTGCTGCTAGATGAGAAAGTGTGTGTGCATGCAATCCACGTAACACCTAAAATATACTTCTTTCTAAATCAAGTGTGAGTGTGTTGCCTGTATATCACTTAGCCATGTGTTCCTGCACTCAGCAGGAGCTGCAGGTGGGCATGTTGTCTGTCTGGCCAATGCTCAGTCTTGGTCATTGTGGTGTAATGATCACGTGTGCTGAGAGATGCCATCGCACAGCAAGATAGAGGTGGCAACTGTATCTCCAAAGCTTGAGGGGCTCTGATTTATAACAAACTCTGGAGGACACATTCCCCAAGAAAGCCCGTGAAGAGCAATCACACCCAAAGAGGAACTTGTCTGTGATCCAGAGATCCTAGGATCCTGTACCTTGTTAGCTACCACACAAGACAAAAGCAGTGCTCACCTTCTCTGCTACATGTGTATATGTTCATTCATATGCCTTCCCACAGCTGTAGCATCCTTGGGATGCTGGGCAGAACTGCACAGTCAGGTACCTGGAGCACCATGCGGGCAGTAACTGTCGGACTGAAGTGGAAAGTGTGTCCCCAATGTGTCCTGGTCAATCCATGTGTGATCTGAGATTGCCTGCAAGTTCTGGGATTGCCTGCAAGTCTTCGTGCTGGCCACAGGTGTCATGGGTGGCAGTGGCATCCCCTGAAGGCCCACATCTCCCACACACAGGTTCTCAAGCTTTCTTCTCCAAGTTCCTCATTGATCCACTCCTCATACCACAGCCTTGGGTGCAGGTTCTGTCACAAGGCTGAAGAGGTGTTTATTTTAAAGTCGTTGTGGGCTTGCCGAGTAGACCAAGAAGAGTAGAGAAAATAAACATTAGAGCTTACATTATCCCCTCTGAGCACCTTGATCATGGAGGTGAGCCCGCTCCTGTGTGCCGCACAACCTGTTCCACTCCCATGTGACATACAGTTAGTGAGACATGAGGAGAAGGTAAGTGTGGTGAAAACATGAAGGAAAAGAAGAGCAGAGGAGATGAGGAAAGACATGAAGCTGAGTTTTCTTTTTCTAATGTGCTCTCAGGACAGGGCAGGGGTGCAGAAAAGTGGGGAGAACTGGTGTTTCCTGAAGATTTGTTGAGGCCCTAAGGATTCCCACAGAGTTCTTTACTCCTTTTCTTAGAAAAGGAATTTGCCTTCCTCACCCACTGATTTTCTCCCCTTCCTGTGACTCCCTGCTGAAGCCAGAGTTGCTTTCTCCAGACATCAGAAGTAGAAGATTTGGTCCATGCCTGAGGAGGGAGTAGCTTAGTGCAACCTCTGGCACTGATAAAATCATTGTCCACCTTTACTGGTGAAATGAATGTGGCAACCACGCAAGATCCAATTATGCAAAAAACCATTTCAAGCCCTCTCAGTTGCTAGTATGAATGAAGTGTCTGCATGCAAGGTAGGCTCTATAGTTTTAACCTCTCTCTTATACAGTTATAGCCTCTCTCTGTAGTTTTAGACTCTAAGTTATATGGTTTGCACTCCCTATATGGTTTATTTTATGGTTATAAGCTGGGGTGTTCCCACTTTGCATTGGGTGATCCTGTGCAGCATTTGGCAATGGCAGCAGAGGAAGTATCATAGAAAACTGCCTGCAAGAAACTCTCCAATAAGGCCTCCAAGTAACACACATACAAAGAGATCTGAAAAACAAGGTAGAAAACATTCTGGAGAAGGCCATTATGCCACATGTTCTTCCCAATATACAACAAAGGAAGATGAGTCTGGTCTCAGCAGAGTGTATAGATGAGCCTGAGAGAGGTGCAGGTGGCAGCAGTGAGGCAGACTGGACCTGTATCAAGTAGTCAAGGAGCTGTGAAGCCAGGACAGCAGTGGGTGGAGGCCTGAAAGGGGAGGAAGGTTGGCCAAGTGCCCCATTTTCCTCCCTCATACCCTGAGGATTCCTGGAACTGCAAAGGATGTGCAGAGCCACAGGCTGAAATAACAAAGAACGATTTGTAAGGCAGAGATGAGTCACCTGGGGATGACCAGATCACCCATTCCCATTGGACAAAGGCCATCATCACATTTTGGATGAAGTCAAAGGGATGGCAGAGGATAATGACACTGTCTGCTCTTGTGAAAGAGAAAAGTACGTACATCCTCGGGACACAAGATGTTAACAAGCTGCTAATTGTAGGAAGCAGGGAAGGGGTTTTCCCAATGGAAAATCTGGAATGAGCCACCTTCCTCATATGAAGCCTGTCTGATTATCAGCAGAGGGAGGATATGGGACCTGTGAGGCAATTTATTTTGGTTCTTGCAAACCTCCTGAGTCTCAGTCACTGGAAAGGAAGCTCATCCATCTGTACACATCCCAGCCAGCTGCTGTCTTCTGCATGGATGACCAGCTTCACGACCTCTCCAGTCCAGGGGCTCATCTTCTTGCATTGTAAGAAGGTCCCTGACACACTACTGCCCTGTGCTCACTTTCTCAAACAATTCCCAGGCAGTGAGGCATGTCCACATCCAGGGGTGGTTCCCAACAGGCAGTATAACTATGATGGTCCCCTCTGGAGACTGGGAGTTCAGCTGTACAGAAACGATCAAAACATGTTAGCCAACCTGGAGCCAGAGGAATCCCCAGTGATGTTTGGCAAGGCGCAGCCTCTGTGATCAAGGTCCAGCTGCTGGAGAGGTCAAACACATTCAGTCTAGGGATATACCTGGAGTTTTTGCACATACTGTGGTGGCGGGGATTAGGTAGCTTAACGTGAAGAGCAACTGGGACAGACCATGCCTGGGATAGACACAGTAAAGAGCAGAGTAAGAAGCATCTACAGTCAAGATGCGGTGCTAACAGGTGGAACTCACTGCCGCTTGATGGTTCCTGGCATGGCACTTACAATAACACGACACTTCACTCCCCATTCAGGTCACCAACAGGCAGTCTCAAAAACAACCTGAATTCTGGAGTTAGGAGTTGGTACACTTGGCGGTAAAATGACTCAGCCATGGGTCAGAACCTGGGCTGGGTCAGGGCAGGACCAGGAAGAGGACTGTTTTTGCAGGTGCCATGACTGTATGTTGACAAAAAGGCTGGCCTCCCCTCCCGCCTTGCAAACCCCTAATAAAGATAAACAGGACTTGTTCTCTCCTGCTCTATTCTGCACCCTCTTTCAGCAGTGTGCTCAGTTAGTACAGGCAAGTTGGTGTCACATAACTACACAAGCCCTGGCTGAAGGTCAATTTGCTGAGAAAATGGGCTGAGAGCTGTTTGCTTGGTCAAGCACAACATTTATTTGAAAAACAAGGCTATTTTTTTATTCCCCCATAAAAGCTGTTTCTTGACATTGCTGGCTGAGCAGCTCTATCAGTTCTTCTCCCATCCTTTCCACACTTATCAGGAGGCCTAGAATTAACAGTCTCTTTAAGCAACTCAGTCCACCATGTACGCAAGAAACTTCTCCAGGATTAAAATGTGGTTCGTTCATTTAAATAATAAACAGTTGCACAGTAAAATGGATGGTTTCTCTTTTTTTTTTTTTTTTTCTTTTTTTTTCAAAGGGCAGTAGTTACATTTTCCAAAAGCTGCAGTTACTTTATGGACTGAATGTAAAAAAATCAATTCTCCAGTGATGTTACCTCCTACAGATGGGAAAAGTAAAGAAAATCTGATCTGGAATAACTGCTTTGGCATGATTTTTATAGTAGGAAGCATTACAAATGTACATTCAGAGTAAAAGAAAAGTGTTTCTTGCTATGAAGTTATAGCTTGTTTGATAGCTGTTATCACTATGGTGCTGTATTTGCTACCAGTAGTATTAGATAGTATTCATTATCCCTATGGAGAGGGATTAGGGCACATAACATCTCCTATGGCCCAGCAGCAGTTCCACCCAGTGTCTGTACCTGTTTTGAAAAATGTCACCAAGTTCCTCTGAATTTAGCCCAATTTGCTGCAGCTGGTTAAAGACATTTGATGACATTGGAGAACATCTCTGGTGCAGATGAGCTAGTGTTTAAGGACCAGCGGTTCCTCGCTGTGCTCCACATTTCGTTTGTGGCCTGGGGCAAGTTACACAGCCTCTCCATACCTCTATCTTGTCCAGATGTTATCAGGTCTAATCGATCAAGTGATTCTCATATAGTGGCTTTAATAGGGCCAGGAGAGAAACATGGACTAAAAATGTCTGAAGAGAGTCAGCTAGCGTAACAGAACCAGGGAAGGACTACCCACTACCCACCAGCCCAGCCACATTCCTGCTATTCCTGCTCACAATTATGTACACAAAGCTGTGCAACAAGGTTTTTCGTGGTCCAAACAGACCTAAGGAAAGCCTGCAGTTAGCTCTGCTCTCACAGTCATTCAATCACTGGGCTGTCACTAAAAACAATCAAAAGACCTGCCCTTTGATTGCAGAACACCCCGAAGGTAACTGCACCCGTCACTCACCCTGGCAAGACTGGCTGGGCAAGGCTGGTGAAGCCAAGCTCATGCCGTGCCATCGTGACTCATCCTGCTCCCATCCTGCCACTTAACACCTGTATGGCAGAGAGATCCCTCAGTAGCTCTGTTCTGATCTTACCTTGAGACCCACTGATGCCTTTCTAAGCTAAATCACAGGACTCCTTGCAAACCAGATGCTACACCGATGCCTCCCCTTGATCCACAATTCCTGTTACTGCCCTGACCTCATCTCTGTATGGATTCTCTGTTTTACATGCACAAGCCCATATTATGTGGACATTGCCTTATAAAGTTGCCAGCTTATTTAAAATGCCGCTTGCTATGTGCCTGTACCAGAATTTGTATGCCCCAGGTGTGTTCGCCACCCACACTGAAATAGCCTCAATGCCCTTCATGGGCACATGTTCATCTCTGCCAGTGCTTCTCCATGGAAATCACTTAGAGACACTGTGACCCAGCCCCTGGCTCTCCATGCCCAGGGTAGTTTGACTGCACCCATACACCTCCCCTGCAACAGATGTGACTGGTATGGGTCTGCATCAGGAAAGGGAAATGTTTCCCTCCCTCCCTCCTTGTTATTTTCATTAGAGATTCAATCTGGTCTTGAAGTAATTTGTGGAATGAGGACTTCACACAAGGCAGGTGAGTGAAAGTGGAGCGATGGGCAGGGAGGAGACTTGTTTTCATCAGGGGTCACTACATGTTGAGTTATTTGCAGGCACCCACCCATCTTCCTGGGTGGCTGTGAAGGGGTGTATCCGTGATGTCACACGCACGGGTGCCTTCTGTCCGCACTAGTTGTGCCTCCTGCTTGCAGTTTGTACACAGCTGCATCCTTTAAACTTGTTTTCTGCTATGTAGTAAGGGGACGTGTTTGTCTGCTCCCACAGACAGATTTTAAGAAGAAACAGTGCAATCTCTGGCTGTAACATCCAGTGTTTATGTAGTGAAGAGAAAGGAGTTCATCCTGCTTAAAATACTGATGTTCAGGGACAGACTAGCTTTTCTGATGCCAAGTCAACTGCAGTGATTAAAAGCCATGCTGAAGAGAGGAAGCCTTGGCTAAAATTCAAACAGTCAGTTAAGATGTGATAATTTGAATACATCTGACCTATTCCTCTACACATTAAATAAGCTTTAGAAAAATAAAGGAAGTTTTGATTTGACATTATAATCTGACCATGCAAAGTTTAAATGTGAATATTTAAAAGAAAACAATTAAGAAAACAGCCCACCCTGCTCTTTCTCTTACATGCCATAGAGAAGCAGAGAGTGGCAATGCTTTGACAAGAGTGTACTGTTCATGTGCAAGCACTGCTTCTGGACCGGCTCCAATTGCCTGGTGGTAAAATGGCAAAGTGTTTCACAACAGTTCTCACATCCATGTACTATCAAAGACAGCTGTTTCCCTGCCCTTCATAATCCCGTGCAATTAATTTTTCTTCTTTCCCGTTTTTGCAACAAATGCTCTGCTACCAGGTACTCTTCAAATGCTGCAGCTCTCCACCATTTTTCCTTGGGAGCCGCCAGGAGGATGTGGAAAGGAAGCCATTGCCTTGGCCATGGAGTTCTGTCAATATGATGCCTTCCAGGGTCCATTGGAAACAAAGAGTCTGAAGTCGGTTATAAGTAAGTCCAGGTCCAGAGTGCTATACAGGCTACTACTCAAACTTGAATCTGTTCAAGAAGAGTAGATTTGAAGAGCTGATGACGCTAACATTTGACATAAAGGCAATGAGACAGAACAATGTCGGCAAGAAGAAATAGCCAGCAACCAAGAGCCATTCATATCAGAGAGCAGGAAAACCCACAGACTGGGTGGAAAACTGTCCCATATTTCCCATGCTGGAAGTTTGAGAATGACCCTTGCTCACGGTGCTAATGCAGAAAGAGTTACTGCCTGAAAGCCCAGGGAAGCCATGGAGGCCCAAGGTCAAGAACCCAACAGAAGCCCAAAGAAGCCAACACAGAAACCTCATTTCTGTCCTTGGGGCCTGTTAATATGGAGGCTGCAAGCAGTACACCTGGAGGGAAGGGTGAGGATGTGTGGGCACAAGAGATACAGAGTTTGTTTTTCTGCTTGGCACCAGGTACTGCCATTAAAGGCAGCAAAGAACAGAGACATTTTTCTGAATCTCACAGTCATTCCTCCCTATGCTCAAAATTGCCTCTAAGGACAGAAAAAAATACTCATCGTGACATCTCCTTCTCCTTCATGGTCTACCTAGTGACCAGCATCATTACAAGCACCACAATACTGTAACCAAGCCAAGAACCTTCCTTTTGTCAGGCTGTGTCCTGCTCATATATCCCTCTCATCTCACCCATGCTCCAGCAACACCATTTCAACAACTGCTTCCATGACCTGGTTTTGTCCAGATTTGTGTCTGTCATTTCCTTTAATGTCTATGAAAGCTGAGGTCACCACAGGGCCTTTCACAAATACAGTATGGCTCTCTTTTCTATCCCAACACCTTTCAGAAAAATTGAACTGGACTGGTTCAAAAGTTCTTGGAGACATTCAAATGGGCAGAAAGTGCACGTGTATGTATGCACACAGTGTGATAAGTGAAGGAAAAGAGGTTAAGAAATCATCAAAAAATGTTTAATTCACATAGATTTGTGTTCACTGAGCACTGAGCCCTGTCCAGGTCTCCAATAAAGCATGCAGGTGATTTCCAGTTGAAGTTTAATCACAGGATAGAATGGCTACCTGAAGAAATCTTGCCTAGCTACTATAAAAATCTCTACAGTCTCATTTCTGCATAGAACTTAATAGGAAGATGTAAAGTCTACACTAACAAAAAAAGTAAGTTCTTGCAGGGCTTTTAGCAGTGACACCCATATCCATAAGGGTCAAGAATTCACTTATACAGAAGAAATTCAGATGTAGACATTATCAGGACCTCCACCACAATATCGTTTCCCCTTGTGGTGCTTTTTTAACATTGTATGAATTCTGATGCCCAGTTAGGGATAAATCAAGCCCAAGAAGGAGCCATGCAACCCATTATACTACCTGCTAGGATCCTGATTAACAAGCTCTGGAGGTGGGATGTACGCACATATGATTCAGAAATGCAAGATGGGTAAAGGATGAGAAAAGCATCTTCTTTAAAATCATAGAGCCTAAAATACAAAGAACTTACTACTTTTCTAACCTTTTAGGAATGGGCCCAGCAAGTTCCAGGCTGAAAGGTTACAGCTACACTAAAAAAAAAATTAAGCCAGGCCAGGGGACACTTCTGGGCACTGAAGATTAGCCATGCCTACTGTCACCAGAATGGGTTAGGCCCAATGATCTGCCAAACAATTCCTGGGATGACAGAGGGATTGACATGAACCATTGACCATTTCCAGGAGGCAATTTGGATGCCACCACTCTTTTTTGGCAGGAAGAAGAGTCATAGACCATCCATTGCTAGTCAGGTTCAGTGCAAGAGACTGCTCCTGGGCATCTTTAATTTTTTAGGTACCATCCAATATCAGTTTTAACCAAAAAGTCATGTTATTTGAAGTTGAAATATGCAGAAAAAGACTGAAGAAGAGGATGTTTGTAGAGACTGAAGAGGTGTGAGTGAAAGGTGACATAATGCTCTCATCTAAATGTGGGATTTCTGGGACAGGAGATAGAAACAGCCATGCAGGGAGGATAGTTAGCCTGACCCAACAGCTGGTGTAAATCTCAACTACTGCAGCACCAATCTCTGCAAGCTAAACCAGTTTGTCATTAAGTAATAGCAGCAGTTACATGTTAAGTATGCTGATGGTGATAAACTCTCTTCCAAATGGATGCAGTTCTCAGATTGAACCATTCCCTCTCAGCCTAGACCCATCCAAATCTTTGGGGAAGTGCCTTCATCCAGTCAGTACCTCAGCCGCAGTCAAGGTCAGCAAAATAGTCATCTCTTTCGCTTGTCCGTGCAAGGTCCTCAGATCCAGAGCTGCATATTTATATTCTTCTTGCTCAACAGGCATAGCCATTACCTAGACTGCACCAGCTCATTTACCTGTAAAAGTGGGCTTCCAAAGTTGTAGGACTCTTGTGTTGAGGGAGGCTGGGGGCAACCATGGGTAACACTGTATCCCCTTGATTTCCAATAACCACTTTCTGGGGAGCGACTCTTCCCCAGACACCATTCTATAGAGAGTAAAAATGATGCAAAGAACAGAAACAGATGACCTGCAGTCTAGGATAGATGGTTTTTCTCCAGATGTGGAACTGAACAGCTTGCTATTTTCCTGCACACATTTCACCATGCTTCCTGCAGAGTCACAAAATGCAAAGGGTGTAGCAGAACTAAACGGGAAGCCAATCTACAGCACTCTACGGGTACTTCAAGGTAAATTCCCTATCATCTCCACCCTGATGATTCATCCTGAAACAATAAACAATGAACAGCTTTACATCACAGAAATCACCTTGAAACATTTTTTTCTATGCTTCTGGTTTTGGGATTAAGATATTGATGTAAACAAGCCCAAAATTCTCTGGTCGAAGTAGGGTATAAAGCTGCCTCTTTCCTATTGAATGGTGTGATAAGAAGCAGACATCATCCTGAAGGTAACCAAGGATGTAGGAGGCAAAGTGGCCATGAGAACTCCTCTGAAGATGGCTGGTGAGAGGGGCTGTGCTGTTCTACCTCACATAATGGGGCTGTCAGTTCAAGAAGGGCCTAAGAGGAATAGGACTTCATCTACTGCATCTACATCTTTAACAAGATGCAAATGTCATGGAAGAACTCAGGAATAACACCTCTGTCCCAAAACAGACCCCACAACCAAATGAACATTTCATTTATGTCATTCATATTGTCCCACTCTCACCTTCCAAGAGTATCTAGCCAGAGCTGACATTAGGTTTGTCAATGCTTTGAGCAGAGATGAAGTGTGGGTGCTTCTCATCTTATTCACATGGGATGACTTTCAAAACTACCTGGAGCCCCCCTACACAACAGAGATGCTGCCTGGTTGGTTCTTTCTTCATCACCCGCTCGTACCACTCCACATACCCCCAACTTGGATTACCAGGGCACTGGCATAGACAAAAAAAAGCCTTGGTCTGTGGAAAATCTTGTTTCATCTGTGCCCAGAGCTGAGCATTATTCAAGTCCATGCACCCTAATTTCTAGCTGTGGGAGCTATTTGCACACCTAGAACAACAAATGATGCATCTATCCAACATTCCTGTGGGACAGGGCAGTACTACTAGGCTCACTGAACAGATGGTTATTGAAGGCTGTGGAGACTAATGGTTTGCCCAAGACTCTGCTAGAAGTCTACTGCTGGGAAGGACACAAAGCCACTGTGCTCAAGTGTCTGGGAAGATCGCTTCTCATGTTTAGTCTACACTGGAGTTTCTTCCTGTGTCTCTGTGACAATTTGCTGGTCACATACACATGCATTGTTGCTCTGGCCTTGAGTAACTCCCATGGATATGAGCCAGCAATGCGTGGTTGCAGCTCAGAAAGCCAATTGTACCCTGGGCTGCATCAAAAGAAGTGTGGCCAGCAGGTTGAGGGAGGTGATTCTCTCCATCTACTCTGCTCTCATGAGACCCCATCTGGAGTAGTGCACCCAGTTCTGAGGTCCCCAGGACAAGAAAGACGTGGGCCTTTTAGAGCAGGTCCAGAGGAGGGCCATGAAAATAATCAAAGAGCTGGAACAACTCTCCTATGAAGAAAGGTTAAGAGAGTTAGGGTTGTTCAGCCTGGAGAAGAGAAGGCTCCAGGGAGATGCTATTGCAGTCTTTTAATATAAAAAGAGGGCTTATAAGAAAGATAAAGAAAGACTTTTTACCAGAGCCTGTAGTGACAGGACAAAGGGGCAACAGTTCTAAACAGAGAGTAGATTTGGATGGGATATAAGGAAGAATTTTTTCATGATAAGGTGGTGAGACAGGTTGCTCAGAGAAGTTGTAGATGCCCAATTGCNAGAAGAGAAGGCTCCAGGGAGATGCTATTGCAGTCTTTTAATATAAAAAGAGGGCTTATAAGAAAGATAAAGAAAGACTTTTTACCAGAGCCTGTAGTGACAGGACAAAGGGGCAACAGTTCTAAACAGAGAGTAGATTTGGATGGGATATAAGGAAGAATTTTTTCATGATAAGGTGGTGAGACAGGTTGCTCAGAGAAGTTGTAGATGCCCAATTGCTGGAAGTGTTCAAAATCAGGTTGGACAGGGCTTTGAGCAACCAGATCTAGTGAAAGATGTCCCTGCCTGTAGCAGGTGGTTTGGACTAATCAATCTTAAAGGGTACCTTCCAACCCAAACCATCCTATGATTTTATGATTCTATGATTTACTTTCTTTCATGGTCTTCATGGAAAATATTAAATGGGAGTACTCCAAGACCAGTTCCTCAGGAACTGCACTACTGACCTTCTCCAGACTGATATCCTCCTCCCAACACATTAAAAACTTTCAACCCTTCCACTTCCAATCCTTTAAGAATTTCTTACCCAGCGAATATTGAGATAATTTCCACCATTTCCGTTTTAATAAATATTCCCATGTGATATTACATTATTACTTTGCCGAACTCTTAAAAATCAGACCTTATTAATGTATAATCAATGAATAGCAGCCATGTGCCCCATTTTTACTCCATCCTGTGTTTTCTGTCTTTCCATGATTTTCCTCTCTTTCAAAAATTACTCTTAATACTGGTATGTTATTGACATCAGACAAATGACTCTGCAGGATTTTTCCCCCTCCTCTTTTTCATTTAGGTAGCAAATTGTGATCACATGATACTGTCTTGAACCTGATCTATTTATGAACAGTATTTGAGAGTGAACCTGGACCTGATGGTCAGCATGCTATCTCTCTAAGGGTTCCGGGACGGAAAATATCCTTTCTTGCTTTGCTTCAACTTGAACACATTAAACTCTTTTATTCTACCCCAGGTGTGGTTATTTCTATTTCTGAACACATGTCCCCATACTACCATTACTCCCAAAATCAAAAGCTTTCCATATTAAAAAAGTGGTTTAATTTAATACTCGGTTTTCATCTTATTACATCTTCACTACTTTATTTTGTCTCCCAGTGTAAGGGCTGATGAATTCTAATGTTGTAATGTCTTTCCTGATACCTGAGTAATTTTGACTATTGTAAATTTTTATTTTATATATTTCATAACCTCTGTCATGTCATTTTGTCTGCTGCTCGGTTTTTCCTTCCATTCTTATCAGGTTTCTCTCTTATTCTCTGTATAATCTTTGACATGGTTATTCACTTATTTCAGCCCACATTTATTTTTCTGTAGATATTTATCCTTCACTTTTCCTCTTTGTTAGGAAAACAAATTCTAAACATATGTCTGAATTTTTGATTGTAGGGAACCACCGGCTTCATGTCTCACAACCACATCTTTGAGCTCACGGTTCACTCTTGTTTTCTGTAGCCACCTTATACTGACATTTATCTTTAGCATCTGTTTAGCTTTAACTGAATTAATCCAACGCTCAGCTGGATCTGGGGAGGATATTTTTCCAAGTGTGTTAGACTCCTGAGTCCAATCTTCAGAGTATGCCGTCTCAATAAACATCTCTGTAAGGAGGGGAGATATGGGGGAGGAATGGAAAAGATGATTGATCTGTGTTGTAGGTGGCTAAATGGAGCTGAAGCCAGATAAGATTGAAATGAATTTGAACAGCCAAGCTCTTGGCAGGCAGCTGAGCTCTGGAATTGTAGGACACCCAGGAGCAACACACATAGAGCAGGAAAAAGGAGAGACCATTGGTCTTTTCAGTTGGAAACCAGTGATGAATGAGGAAGGAGCCTGATAGTACTGGGAAGGATTGACACAGCTCTGTATGGGGATGGCATTTCTTTCCCCAGTTTGAGTTAATGTCCTCTTATTCAAGACACCGACCCAAAAACAGTGATGGTAAAGAAGAAAGTAATGACAAAGACCCATTTGGGAAATGTTGTCCTCTGCAGCTGTCATTTGAAGACATGTACCAAAGGTATGCATTCTTCATTAAGCATAAGGGGAAGGTGGAGAATATTAAATACTGAGAATACTAGATAACATGCACTAGAGCCATTCTCATCCTACTTCTCCAGGAGCATCCCTATCCTTACTCATGACCAAGTTGGCAGATTTTTAATGGTTGATCTTTTATTAATAAAATCACAATGGATTTATTGTGCTGCAAGTTTACTACATCCCGGGGTATGAATTGTAGCTAGCCCATGAGTTGTTTGTGATTGCTCTGCTCTCCTTTGCAAAGAAGTCTTGCTTATGTTCCAACCAACTTATTCCATAACAATATTCAATTGTTATGTTATTCAATAACAATAGACTGTTATTCACGCAGTAGTAGCTTCAAAACACTTCTGTATTTTTGGCTTTATTAACTTTTCTTTCTTCCAAACTTGTCATGTAAATAGCTCCTTCAAAAAAATATCCAACAGATATCCAGGAGGATTATAGAAAATTACGCATTCAGTTCAACTGAACAATGCCCTGATGTTAGGAGAAAGACATATAGTTAGAACATAGTCAGGAAGTCCTTAACAAATAATGTTGCACAAAAGAAAGTTTGTTTACTAAAAGGAAAATCTTTCTAGTGGTTGGGAAAGCAAAACACCCGTTCCACACCTGTAGCCTGAGCCTACACAGAAACTGCCCCACTGGAGCTCAGAACAAGTTTCTTCTATCAGTCATCTACCTAGTGCAGCCCCACCCCAACAGCAATGCTGGGAATGTAAATAGAGGCCAGTGGAATTTTTCCATCAACATGACAAGAACTGTTACTACTGCTTTACCTGCAAAATAATGTTGAAGTCCCCAAAACTAAAGTCCATGAGCTAACAATATTCATAGCCAGACACACCCTTAGGGGTTGCTCTGTTCTCAAAGTCTGATGATGCTTTGAGAGTGGCAGCCTCTAGAAAACTGCAGTCTGACAAAAGTGTCTGAGCTAACGCTGTGCCCTCTCAACATCCTGAGTGTAGCCTCATAGACATCTGGAATGAGCTGCTCTTGTGAGACATTCCTGTCCACGGCCTTTTCAAACCCATTCCTAGGGACTCATACATGGCTTGTTTCTCTCTTCCACTGGCCACTCAGCTCCTTATCACAGACAGTGATGTTTTGTGGGGATATCTGACTTTGTGCCTTCCAAGTCAACCAACAAGCACTGGAGTGGGATGCACCTGACAAAATGCACACTATGAAGAGGTCTCCAGGTGAGCTAGTCCTCAACTTTGAAAGGTGCCTTTCAAAACCAGTGAAGGGAAACAGATAATCCACAGTGCCATTCATTTTTTATTGAGGCAATTGTCTAGAGCAGATCTGATTAATTGTGCATGTGTCTACGAGACAGCGAAGAGAAAGATCTATGGTGATTCACCCAGGAAAATTCTACTTTATAGAAGGATATAGTTAATTCAGATGACTCCCACTCAGGAATTGTGGCCTGCTTCAATATGTTTGTTACCATGCAAATTTCCAAATGTTATTGTCTTCTGCATTTTCTGTTAATTGGTGCTCCCAAAGCTTTGGGCCCTGTGGAGGTGGCTCTGACCACACAGATCCCAGTGATGGCAACTTGCTTCTTTGCAATGCTATTCCTACTATTGCACTGGATACCCATGGTGGCAAGCACTGGAAGTTGTTCTCATTATTTACCAAGGCTTACTATGTAGACTAGCTCATGGTAAGGCATCTAGGTCTGTATCTGGTGATAGACTTTGCTGCTAACATGAGAAATGAAGCAGCAGCCTGAGGAGCAGGCTTCCTGATAATATACCTGTCAATCCCCCCAGTGAAAGGCACTGCTGCTGACAGTGAAGTGGTGACGAAGTGACGTGGACTCAATGCTCAGTCTCAGACTCAGTGAGAGTCCCTGGTTCTGATAAAGGTAAATGATATCTTAAGTTAAGAAGGAGAAATCATTTTTCCTTTCTCCTGTCCTCTGTACAACTAGAGCGCAGAGGCAAAATCTCCCTGTTAAAGGGAAGGAGGTACCAGGCCCTGTATTCTGGCCAGTCTTTGCATGTTGTCCACTCCTGAACTACTGGAGAAGGTGACTCAAAGATTGACAGAGCCATCTGCTGATCAAAGGATGACCAAGGGATAGGAGACTCCCAGTCAACAACAGCCCCTCTGAGTATTCCCTGCACCCTTCAGGCTTGGCTTTAAATCATCCAACTTTCGGATGGAAAACCACATATTCACAAGGTCATCTCACCTGTCAGAGCATATACTTCTGGGTCACACCACAAAGGCTTTCATATTTTGTTTGCAGCAGATATCATCATCACAGACAGGGGAATCACAGTGTAAGAACGAATGCAAGAGGCTTTCATTTGAGGTGACATACGTGCTATGCCTACACTCATCTTTAAAAGGGGCCAGAATCCATTCTCTGATCCTGAGGACAGCTGGCACAGTTTGTGCCCACATAGCTAAACTCTCTCATCCTCCCAGCCAGAATGGCCTCATCCATACCAGGAAACACACTTGGTCCATGCTGTCTTTCAGAGTGTGCCTGGGCACCACCTGGGACAGATGCGGTGGGTTCAGGCCATAAAAGGGCCAGGGAACATGCCAAGTGCTACAAATGCCAGGCAGTGCTCAAGTCCACGGTAGAAATGACAGAAGTTAAAGGAACCCCACAATGCCTGACTTTCCAGAAGGGTGGGTATCTACAATCTGCAATCCAGAACCACATGCTGGGCACTTTGCATGCCCTCTGTAAGTGCCTGGAAGATTTCTGTTCCCATGTCTGATGAAACACAACTGGCAAGGTGATGCCTGAAGGGATTGTCCTCATCCTTGCAGCTAGGAGCAGAGGCACCTGCAGGCATAGAGAGTTCACATTGCTGGACTCCTCTTTTTCTCTCAGAGCACTGAACAGAGCTCATTTCCTTTTCTAAAAACACAGCAGGGGGTGGAGGATTTCCTCCCATCTGCACAAGTGCACCTGATTTTTAGCCTAGAGGTCAGTATGTTTAAGACAGAATTTGGGAAATGCAAGTATAATTTCCTTCTTTGTTTTTGGAGAGGTTCAATTTCCTGTCTCACATCTCCAGACAAAATGTTTGAACCATTGAAACAAAGCACATACACATGGGAAGAGAGGGGTAAAAGCTCTTCACAGATTAAATGAGTCAGCGCTGGGACTCCAGATTTCTCTTTGATACTCCCCTGTGTGGAGTCACCTGTGTTTTATATCAAACAACTCCTGGAAGCAAGACCTAAAGAGCTCCTAGGGGAAGGGTACTAACTTTGTCATGCTCACACTTTCACCTTTCCCCAGCCCAATGAAACCTGCATTCCTTTCTGCCCAGTAACACAGTTTCATCAGGAGGGTGGAGAACAACTCCACCCAAACAAGCCTACAGTGTTGTCATTAGTGCACACCCTTGGGATGCGGGAGCTTTGATTAGCTGAACAACCCACTGAGCATCACTGCAGCCATGATCAGGGACAGCAAGGTTTCCCACAGTTTTGTCACAGACAATGGTGGTAGAGCCCACAGGCACAGTCATCCGAATGGTCCCCAGCAAAAATCTACCCTCCCTGAATCAGAGGAGCTGAACTCAAGCTGGCTCGATGCACTGCTCATTAGTCTATTTTCCTATACTCCAGCCATCACCGTGATATCTGGAAACCTGATGTCAGATTCCATCCTGCTGCGTAGCCCCAAAGAAGGACAATGACATCAGGTAGACCAATGCCATGGCTACAACACAATGGCCAAAGGTTCAAATGTAACTTTTTAAAGTTCTTCTCACAGAAGAAGGATCCATTCTGCTTATATCTGGACAAAAGTGGCTGTTGCTGCAAGACAACATCTAGTTAGTTCTGTGTTGGGGAAGGCATCTGGGAAGGTGGTAAATCAGGGGAGGTTCAGAGAAGGACCACAGGAAAGATCAAAGCCTTGGATGACAGACCTTCCAGGAAAGGAGTCAAAAAGCCTGCCAAAGTCCATCAAAGGGGTATCCTAGCCAAAATGCATCTCCATGAGGGAGAGGGAAATTGCAACAGTAAGTTATTAAATCTAGCAGAAGTGCAACAAGAACCACTGGCTGTGGAAACTGTATAAATCAGATTAGAAATGCAGGAGTTATTTTATACATGGGTGATAACTGATTACTAGATCAGCTTATCAAAGATCGGCACAGACTCTGTCACAGGATATCTCTACAAAAATTTGGTTTCTTTTTTGTTCAAACAAGAATTAACTGTATTGGAAGTTAGATCAGATAGTTATAAAGCATATCATCTTCCTGCTTGTGAACATTGACCTTAAGTCATCTGACTTTCTTTGCACATGTGGTAAGCACAGAAAGATCACATCTACCTAGATTACCTTATAAATGAGTTCAGTTTGTCAGGTACAGGCTTGTAGTGCTCTTGGATTGATACCACTGAAAAATTAGAGACTTTTAGGCACAGACATTTCTCGCTACACACCATGCCTCATTTATATCCTCAGATCTTCAGTCTTCAAATGACATTTCAATTAGAGTCCCTTATGGCTCCTGTCAGTCAGTGTTCAAAGCCTTGCCCAGGGTTTAACCCACAACTGAAAAAGATGGATGGGAATTTATGTCCTCCTGAGTCCTATGAGCTGTCCAGTGCTGTACTAACTGCTGTATCAAACTGTTTCTTTCACATATTTATCAAGCTCCAACTTAAAGCCAGTGGGATTTTTACCCTGCCTTTACTTTTAGAAAGGATCCAATTTTTCACGGCATTTAAGACCCTACTTTTAATTGCCAGCCCCATTTCACAGAACCACAGAATCACAAAGTGGTTGAGGTTGGAAGGGACCTCTGGAGGTTATCTGGTCCAATCTGTCCACTAGGACCCCCAAGCCCTTCTCTACAGAGCTGCTTTCCAACTGGGTGGCTCCCAGAATATACTGGTGCACTTAAATCATACTAGTCTTCACTCAGCTCTAGACCAGTGCGATCTTTTATCATAAAAGAGTTTTTCCTTCTGAAATTCTGTTTTCTCTTCTTGCAATCAATTTCTGGGTAACAATTGTGTCTCTTTTCAAACTCTACTCTTCCAGGTTAAACAGGGCCAGTGTTTTCCAGCATCATCTCTTGGAGTGGATCCTGTCATTCCAGTTTTGCCATTATTTCTCTTCTCCATTTTTTTTCCATCAGGAAACGGGGCAATGAAATTCCAGGTGAGAAGCCACCATGGCTTCACGTGAAGATGTTAGCGTTTACTGAATCAGCCTCCCTCACAGCCTAATGCATGACTTGAGATCACCTATGTTTTGGGTTTTTGTTTTGTTTTGTTTTGTTTTGTTTTGTTTTGTTTTTCAGGGCTTATTTTCACCAGAGGCTCCTAGTTGTCTTTAGATCAACTAATACTTGCAGGTCTTCCCTTTCCTCGATATTTTTACTGGCACGCTCCCAACCTGTCTCTTTCTGAAGTATGGCTCTCCTGCATAGTCTGCAAGAGCTTTAACAGCCCCGGCTCTGATAGTTTCCTGATGCTCTGCCTTATGGTCAAATTTCAAACCCTTTCAAACCATTAGACAAAGTTAATTGGTTTTGCACTGGCCAGAGGCAAACAATCCTACCATGTTGATGCATCCCGTGTCCAGACACTGCAGTGATGGACAACCTCCACCAGCCTGGACAGACTCATTTAATCTCCAATTTATACACTATTCCTTCAACCCCATTGATTTATTCCAAGGCTTTCTCAGTGTGCAATGCCCTTCAAGCGCAAGCAGACCATTCCAAAGTGCCAATGTGGACATCTCCATTTCACCAACGTACACACAGTCTGTCAAGAAGTCTTTCAGAGTTGTGAAAGCCATACTGTCCACCCCACTGTGCTTACCTATTGAGGAATAACCATTGTGAATGCCTAAAGTACTGGATCTTTTCCAGTTTCCTGGGAGTTAATTAAGATACTGCTCAGATGTACTTTGAACTGCCCAGTTGCAAGAAAGGATCTGGATGTAACCAGGTCTGGGGGCTTTCACAGGGCAGAGTCTTTTCTATATACTCAGGGAGGTATGTTTGCACTGTTTTTCTTTATGTACCTGTTCTCTGATGGAACAGCAAGATAAAATAAAGATAAACGATGGTTTTCATTCTGACAACTGGTAAGTGAGCATTAAGGTGCATGTCTTCCCTTCCCTCTCCCACGGCACGGTACCAATCCTGCTGCCGTGGCTCAATCTGCTTTGTATTATCCGTGACTGTGGAAGTTTTCATTAGCAATGCTTCTCGAGTTACCATGAACTCTTGGGGGAGCTGCACTTCTCCCCTGACACCCCTACCCC
>VXAL01012916.1:60229-77488 GCA_013399475.1 Chauna torquata | reverse complement strand
AAAATCTGTGAATCTCCTACAACATTCAGATTAAGGGGAAAAAAACTAGAATTTTTTGTTCCCAGCAAAATGAAGAAAACAATGTGTTATTTTGGGTCAGTCCAAAATATTTTAAAATGTTTTTTTTTTCTCCAGTCATTTATCCTTCTAACCAGCTGGTTTTCAATTTAAACATATTTTTAATTGAAGTGGTATTTAGAAAGTAATAATCACAGTTTACTGTTTTCTATTTCAGAATGAAGCAGACTTGTATTTTTTAAATTAAACGCTAACCTCTGCACTTCCCCTCCTTATTCCTGGAAAAATTTTGTTGAAGCTCATATTTATTGCAAATAAGTAAAAAACAAAAACAAAAACAAACAAACAAAAAAAAAACAAGAAAAAAACCAAACCCTGCTCACAGTTTAAAAGGCACAGCTACTCAAGAGATGCTGTTTCCCTGATGATACTGGACACAAATTTGGCTGGGAGAAGTGGTAATGAGAGTTTACCTACCACTATATATTTCTGATGGTATGCTTATGTATATGATAGAAGCTTAATTAACCATCCAGTTACTTTAGTATGAGACAACAAGGGTTTTGTTGTTGTATTAGATATGGGTTGTTTTCATTTGCATAATGCCATGTAGAATAATTACTGTGGAATATTTATCTTGTGCTTCTTGCCCATGTTTCTCCTGCTCAAAACCAAGCTGAGGCTTTCCATCTGTCAATATTTACAACATAAAAATCTATTTCAGTCAGCAAATGATATTGCTACTAATAGCTTGGACTGCAATCTAGTAAAACCCTTAAGCATATGGATAATATCTGTTGAAGTTAATTGAACTGCTGGCATCATTGAAATTACATACACTTAAAGACCTGATACTGGGAGCTTAGTCAACTTCACTGGCTTATGGTATCCTCTTGGGATGAGATCTGGGGGACTATATCTGACTTCACCAGATCTCATTCAGCACATGATGTAGGAGTTAAAGATTCCTCTTTTGTGATGAGTGACCATAGTTCAGCCTGACATGGACACAGGTTACTTCTTGTGATGAGTCATTAAATTATTAAAATTAATAAATCCTGCAGAAATCCTAATAGTTTAGTGTCTTTCCAGCCAATCACCACTACCCAGGATTTTCTGGTAGAGCCTAACACTTGTGTTTCCCTCACAGACATCGGTGTAGGTTATCTTCAGGCTTAAAGTCACGGTCGGCCATGGGGAAGAGGGAAGCCTACTTCTCCACTTTGCATCGCTGATGCTATCATCTCTCAAAACTGTTACCTATTGCTTTGTATGAGTCAGGTGGAAAAAGCAGAATGGCCAAATAATAGAAAGAATGTGTTCAGAGCCACTTGTCTAACTATTTGCTCTATCTTAGGCAACTCAGACTGTGTGCTTGAGCAGACAGTTGGTTGATGGTTAGTGTGATATGGGATGCTAACAAGCTTCTTTTCCAGCACAGTGCTGAGGTTCAGGTCTTTCAATTTATTCTATCAAGATAGATTTATTCTGGCCTTTTAGACAGATTTATTTTCTAAAGACAGGAAACATCGCACCTTCATTTATGGTAACTATCTCATACTTTCAGAGCCAAAAAGGACTCAATTTTTTAAGGCAGGAATGCTAGTTAGGCACATTCCATTGACAATGAATGGGAGTTTGTGTGCTTTGCAGAGTTTACCTCTGAAAAGCTTCCCAGAGTGGTTTACAGACAAATTATATATGTCAGCACACTTGCATGAGTTAGTAGGTTTTAATCTAATGGGTGACTTACCAGAGCAAGACCAGAGCTGATCATTCTGTAAGAGTTGATAGGTCTGTCTTTCTCTGGACTGCTGGTTTTAGTGGTTGTGGAAATACAAAGAGTACAAGATTCTATTTTGACAGTCACTACCGATGGCTTCCCATACGTTCATAGAATGGTCTGCAAAAAAGGACTTGGATATAGGTTTGGGAATGCCATATACTAAATAAGGGAAGCTGACAAAATGACTGTGTTTTTTCCACTTAAAAATGAGGAATGCGATACTAAATAACCCACAAATAGGTCTGTGGTGGGGCAAAAGTTGAAGTCACATTCAGGGATAGAGATCATACTCATTCGTCATGTAAGCTCCTACTTTGGGACATTACTCCATGGTACAAGATTTATTCCAATGGTTTTAACTTTCTTATCAGAATTTCTCTTTATATTCACTGTATATCATCTTGGAATTTTCCTTGACTGAACTCTGCTCTTACTCCCATTTCTTTTCTTAGTGTGTCTGCAAATCTCTCTGTCATTACCTTTGCTATGTCTCCCAAGTCATTACTATAATACTTAATAAAATGTACAGGAAAGTCATCTTAAGGATCTTGAATTCTCAAAGGAGAGCATATTCAGAATTAAAGTGTTTAGGTCTCAATAACTGTGGCATAAGCAGGAGTAATTCCATGTCAGCCAACGAAACCAGACCTGTGGAAAAAGAGGCTCTGCCTATAATCCATCACACTGAGTATGGATTATGTATCACAGCAATCTCTACATGCAGCAACAAATATGGTCCACAGTGTAATATACACGACCACAGTAGCTCATATTAAAGAAATTTTTCAGTCATATAATCAAGTTTTAAAATGTCACAGTAATTCAGGCTCTATTTCATTTACACCTGTACAAATCTGTTTATGGTGTCTTGATGTAATTTTGTCCAATATAAATTGGCTTAAATGACCCCAAAAGGAGATTTGTTTCCTATTTCAATTCCCTGAAAGCTCCTCAGGAGTTAATAAAGCAAGTTCTCTATGTTATGTTTGCAGCGGGCAGAATCTCCATTGCATAACACCTTGTTTAGTTATTAGTTTACTCTAGCATGAAGGGAGTGTAACGTGGCTGTCATCAATCACTGACACAAATAGGACTTTTTAATGTATTTTGGGGAAATTTTTCATGCTGATTTTTATCTAGGGCCTCCATGAAAATGCAGCCAGCTTAATGGACCTACAGTTAAGGGGCTGATTCAAGGGCAGATGACTAAAGTTTGGATTAAGTTAATATTTAGGACCACAGGCCTTGACTACAGGGTAAGGGTCTTATGGCCTTTTTTGAGATGCAGAAGAACATCTTTATGAAAGGTGGACAAAGACCACACCCCATGTATGAGGCAGGCCTCAGGGCTTGGGGTTCTCTCGAGGTCAGTTTTGGGTGAAGATGAAGTAAATGGTCTGTTATTTGTTTTATGTAAACCTTCCCTCCACCTTTTCCCACCTTCTGCTGGTATATAAACATATACAGGGTCTATATAACTGTCACGACTGCAGCACATACAGCTCAGTTTTTTTGCTTAACCCCTTCTCTTCCTTCTACTTTTGGTTTTCCCTTCTTTCCTATGCTCCTAAACCCAACTCAACTGTAGAATCAATATTTCCTTATATTCCTCAAACATTTATTTTATTTAACCTGATTGTTCTCAAAACAACAAGTGTGAAATGTTCTCTGCCACTTGTAGGCTATATAACTGCTTTGTGCTGTTTTCCTGAGGGTTCACTCAAAACATTCCTGAAACATCGATTTCAATTGCTTGTGTGGCAGCTTCTCCACCGAAAAATCTGCGACAGTTTTATGCCATTGTGACCCATATAGAATATCAAGACCATATATGTTGGGAGTTCATTTAATTTTTCTGAAGATAAAGTAAGATGAGAAGAAAAGTTTTTCTGTCATCCCCACAAAATTCTTCTTAAGTTACCTCTGCTGAGTCCTGATGGATTAAGCATCATACAAGATATAGCAATATTAGCTACATGGACAGGACAGTGGCTCTGGTCCTAAATCCACTTGCTAGTCCATGTCATTTAGATAATTGAGGGTCCCTTTGTATCCTCTTTTGAGCTGAGCCTGATGCAGACTTAAAAATCACTTGGATAATACCTTGCTGAGTAAGGGGGAACCAGAAAGACGAATCTGGATGCAGCAGTGTGTACTACATGCAGCTGCATAAGCCACGTGGATATATCAGTTCAGATCTCTGCACAAACAGCATAATTACTTACTGTATTTCTTTCAGTAATGAGGTAGTTGGCACTGCATCCACCAGATTTTCAGTCACAAGAAGAGGATCATTTCAAATGAGAGTGAATTGGCCATACCAAAACAATTGCAGTTAATGGGCACCATACAAAGGAAAGAATTTACAGAAAAGTATCAGGTTGATGCAGTATAGGAGAGAGGGAATGAAATACAGACTCTAAAACAAATTGAAAAGGAAAGCACATAGAATATTTCCTCCAAAATAAAGCGGGAAACTCAGATTAAAATAAGTAAGTGACTCATTTTGACACATTTTTCAAATTTCACCAAAAAAATCTAATTAAAATTTGTTGCTGATGTTGACAGACACTTTCAGTTAAGCAATATGTGCTATTCTCCTTCTAAAAATCCTTTTATATAGAGAATTTTGACTTTTTCCTGGATCAAACAAGAAGCCTTATTCTATTTTACAAGGGTATTAAATTGATTAAAAAAGTCAAAGATCTGTTAAAATTTGTTAGTCGTATGTTTATGAATACTGAAGAAAGTATACTGTAAATGAGTTATCATTGGTGGTGAATGAACTATTTCATTATCATTAACGAACTTTGCTGTTACTATTTCTGTCTAATTATTCTAAATGTGTTTCTCAAGGTCCAGGAATCTACATAAATCAATATGACTGATAAAAAGAGTTGATCCTGAAAAATGAAGTGAATGTAGTTAATACACTGCTTGATTGGATCTTACTGATGGCTACTGTGGCTGATAGATCCTTCTCTCTCTCTCTCTCTTTTGTCTTTCTTTCTTTTTCTTTCTTTCTGTCTTTCTTTCTCATTCTTTCTTTCTTTCTTTCTTTCTTTCTTTCTTTCTTTCTTTCTTTCTTTCTTTCTTTCTTTCTTTCTTTCTTTCTTTCTTTCTTTCTTTCTTTCTTTCTTTCTTTTTCTTTCTCTCTTTCTCTCTTTCCTTCTTTTTTTACTGGTTTAATTTTCTTAGTTTCTTGAGGAGTCTTTCTGTTACAAGGCAATTATGAATAGGTGTTGTTTTTTGGTAACCTACCTAAAAGTTATTCTTGAATTGTACGCGCAATAGCCAAGAACTCTCCCTATATAATTGCTGTGGGGCTATGGAATTTTCCCAGCAGTAAGTTTTAATTATTCTGTGCTAATTAAGCAACTGATGCCTACTGTGAAAAATTTTCCCTTTGGAACAATGTGAGCAAAGGTATATACATAAATTTCATAACATATGCATAAAAGCATCCATTTTTATCTCTTTTACTAATCTCATGTCCCCATGTTCAGTCAGTGAAATGAGTAAATATAACACCTATTGCCAAATATATAAGATATAATATTAATCTTTGCCTGTTAAAAAGTAATAACATGATATTTTTGGTTTTGTTGGATCTTCCTTTAGTAAAGACCACAGCCTATTACAAAGTTGGATAATGAGGTACTCAATTATATTTGTGTTGGAAGAAGGCTAGGTTAGGAAAAATAAATAAATAAAAGAAAGAAAAATTGAGAAAAGTAGATCTAGGTTGTACAGTCAAACTGAAAAGTACATCTCATATTTGTTTGTTTTCTTTTTAATTTTTATGATTTAACTAAATGTAGGTGAAAATGGATAATAAAGTGGAACTGGCCTAAGCATGCAGCTCTGGGATAGATGAAGGACAGTACATACCTCAAGGCTGTGCCTGCATCTCTATCTCCTTCTGCTACAAATTCAGAGAGAGTCCATATCTTTCCTTTTTTTTTTTTTTTTAATGCAGTTCTAATGCTACTTTACTGAAAGAAGCAACATTTTGAGTAATGGGCAAGTTAGAGAGAGTAGTCCTACAGTACTGGATATATTCTTTTCATCAGGAGGCTCATGTCCTTCCTTGCTTGTCTACAGATAAAAGAAACAATGATATTGCAAAGTGCAGAGTGTAGAAAGAAAGGGAGGGGAGCAGAAATTGAAAAGAGAGATGTTTTCTTCTGGAACTGTATCCATGAGACTGTAGACTATATTGGACAGCACATTGCAAGAAGTGGAAATATTAAAATCAGCAATGTGGAATTGCTATCAGACCATCTTAAAATGGAGGGCATGGAATGGAAGGAGGAAAATAGAAGAAAAAAATCATGTTAAAAAATGTCTGAAATTGTAATTTCTCATCAAAATAAGTAAAAACAGATCTGCTTCTTTTATTGTCTGAAATTAAGTAGATTTTTTTTGATAGTTGTGCTAGAGGTAAAACATTTTCTGAGGAAATTTTCATTGAGTTGAGATCCAAGTTTTGGCCTGAAAAAAGTGTCAATAGAAAAAATGTATCAACATTAGTTGTTTTGAATGGTGGTTTGGAGCATCAGCTTTCTGCTTTACAACTCAAGCTTTGGACTGGTGCATGTTATGGAAGCAAAGTTGTGTGGACAAATAATTGGATAATTACTGCACTAACAAGGCCTGGGGAGAACTGGGAGAGCAGGACCTTACTCTGCTCTAGACTTCAGCCGTATCTACATTGTGGAGTGATAAGTGGGTCTGTGAGGGCTCTTGCTGTACTGCTAGTTCCCTGCCTGGCTGTTGCTCAGGATCCAAACCTCCCAAGTGCAACTTTGGAAGATAAAATCTCTAGATAACAGGGATGGGCTGGCCTAGAAGCACTTGAGAACTCTCTGCCTGGAATGCCCAGGCTATGCAGACCATTTCTTCAGCCGCTGTTAAGGATTTAAGTGCTTTGCACACGGAGAATGTGAAGAGCAGGCTGAAACTGCTGCCCTCCTTCATTTTAAGATGAACCCGACATAGAGATGATCTCCTAAGTTGGACAGAGTGTAAATCTCTCTGCTCTAGTCACACAAAGTCGGTAGGAGTTATGCAGTGTGTCTGGGAAGAATTTCAGTTTCAGCTGTTTGCTCTGCAAAGGGGGAACCTGGTGAGTCTTTAGAAGATGCAGCTGGGAACAATAGAAGTCTTTATGAGTGCAAAGCCCTGCTGTAGGCAGGCAGAGCCCCAGCAGCCACCCAGGCTGCACCTGCCTGGCTGGGGACAGCTCTGCGGGAAAGTTTCTGAGGCCTAGGGATCAGACTGGATGTAAGAAAATACTTTTTCTCCATGAGGATGCTCAAGCAGTGGCACAGGTTGCCTGGAGAGGCTGTCATCTCCATCCTTGGAGGTTTTCAGGTGGCCACTGGATCAAGCCCTGAGCTACCCCTGCTTTGAGAAAGAGGATGGACCAGAGATATTCTGGGGTTTCTTCCAGCCTGAGTTATTCTGTGATCCTTATCAAAAATGGGCTGAGTACTGAACAGAAGCTGATTTTAGTTTAGTTTAATTGCCAAAGTTGAAAGATATACAGAAAAAAACCAAACCAGTGGTAAAATGCATTTCAGATTAAAAAAAGGAAAAATTAATTTCCCTTATAATCAGACAACTATTTACATCACTTATGTATTAGAGATGAGCAGACACATAGGTATCACTGTTTCTGATCCACTCGTGAATCCAGTGGTTGTCTCCACGTTGCTGTTGTGATCTGCTCTGACAGGAAGAATCGCTTGAAGTCAGGAGCTATTGCAATCACATCAGGATACCTTCTCTAGTCTGCTGTCAAATACATGTGAAAATACTCATCCTAGCAGGGAGCTGTCAGAAACATGAAAACGGTCTGCTTTCTATTTAAAATTGTCCATATGAGCAAACTGAAATTATAGGGAAAAGAAATCTGCGTCAATGATCTTTAGCTCAGCCCATTTTTTCCTCTTCAAATTACAGATCTGTCATTTATATAGGTTTTTAATTCAATTATCTTAAGCTCCAGTTAACTGGAAACTCCTGGTCTGTGTAAAAGTACAGGACAAATATTGTCTTTTGGCAGCTCATCCACATCTTTCTTTGTCTTGACAACGTGCTTAAAGACACTGTAGGTTTCAAAAAGGCACATTTGTATTTTATGTTACTTCAAGATACTCTGGGCAAGTTAATCAAGATGATTTCAACATTTGCTTCTTTTTTGATCTTTCTTTTCCCCATCTCACTTGTGCTCACCATCTCAAGAACATACAAACATAAATTTATGTATTCTTTTATCAGTATGTGCTCATTTTTGTACTATGCTAGATTTTTCCTTGCAATGGTACACGACACTGAACACTCAGAAGAGGAAAACTTTATGCACTTCCCATTATTCTTTTTTTCCGCCATTAAAGGTAGCTGCCTTGTACAACAAAGTGTGGGACCAGTGCAAATTGCAAGAGATTGTCAAAGAGGTCTCCAGACCATTCTGGCTTGTGTCCCCGGAGGTCTTTTTACTCCCCAATTTTAGAAATTTCCCCTTGGAAAAAAAAAAAAAAAAAAAGAATTTTTTTTCTGTAGAGGGTTCCAGCACTTTAAACACATTTTCTTTTCTAAGGGAGACAAAAGGAAACATTATATTCTCCTGTAAAAATGAAAAGCTTGAAAAATACAGCTTGCAATTATCAGTTTCCCCTTTGGTAATCTCCAAATTTTTTGTTTCAATGAAATAACAACAATGTTGTTGCTGTTTCTGACTGAGGTGGTTATCCAGTTCGCAGCAGCAGTGGAGCTCTTTGGATAAGAGATACTATGATGTAATCCCATTTATTTATGAGGATGGTACAAAATGTTCTGTCTTTGAACATGGGTAGAATAAAACAGCAGGAGACCGTACTTTTTGCTCACCAGACTGTCTCTTGCAGCCAGTGCTGTGTAGATAAGCCCCGCTTTGTTTAGATTTTTCCTTGGGGTCATGTTTCCTGGGCTGCCTCTGCTGTGTCTGTAGATACTTAGCTCCTTCCCTGCAGCCTGTACTTCCTGCACACAGCTCCATGGTCTGTTACCTTTGTTGTACACTTCTCTACAGAGATTCCCTAGGACACATCAGCTGTATTTCGAGTGTTGCTCTCATTCCCGTAGAGAAGCTTAACGTAGCCTGACGAAAAGCAGCAGCTCCCACAACCATCCATGGGGCTTTACCAACATCCTTTCCTGTCCCTAGAAATATGAGAAAATAATAACTACTCAAATGTACAAAGTGTGCGATTATCTGATACATTAATTGTTTAATAGTATGTACCCCAATAAACAAAAATGTACCTCCTGAAAACTGTCTAAACCCAATATAAATTATATATGCAATATAAAATAGCTTTTTCCTAGTCAAGGATGATGGCAAGGGAACTGCTTCCTTTCCTCCCTGCCAACTGCCTGTGAGTAGAGGTGAGATATGTGTATTAAAAAAACATTTAAAATCAAGCTGTATGTCAGGTTTGAGGGGAGCAGGAAGAGAGGGCAATATCTTCATCCTCCAACATGTTCTGTGAAATTAAGATGGGGGTTAACAGACTTTTGAGCACGACGTATTCCAAATTGCTCTACTTCATTGAATGATTTTTGAAGTACTTTTATTTTCCCCCTTCATCATAACAGCTGTCATTTCCTGGAAAGGGCACGTTTGATCAAATATCTGTTACTCTCCTGCTGAACAGAGCTTGCAAATTACTAATGATTCTGGCAAAAGAACTTTAATTTTATGCCAGTGGGAGATTTCAGGTTAATTAAATAGTCTCATTGCTTCTGTGCTTCACCAAGGAACTACTCTTGGCTGAGACCTAGAAACTCACAACTTGAGGCACTAATAGTGTCTTGACCTGAACTTCATCAGGCCAAATGAATGTCCCCAAGTGTCCTAGCAAGTTCTGAAACTCATTTAAAAAATCTTTAGGGCTACACTAGGACAACTGTTTGCTCTGAGTAGTGAAAGAAACCCCTTAATGCTTACAAGCTTTAAACAAAAGCCCAAAAATATGAGAAGAGGAGCAAAAACTGCAAGTACATGTTATCTGAATCAGGATGACAGTCTCACCTATGGTGGTAGGTGAACAAAAGAAAGAGGCCAGCAAATCCCTGAGCAGAAGGTAACAAACTCAGAGCAAGCTTTTATCTGCAGGCAGTAAGTGCTTTCTGTCTGCAGCACAGACTCCTACTGAGGAGATGGGTGTTGAATGAGAAAAAAACAAACAAAACTGGAATACTTGGCGTGGACAGAGGATCAACAAGACCAGTAATCACATCCAGTCCTGCCTATACATTAACAGCAGTGCTCTATTACAGTTTGGCTTTCAGTAACGATGTGAAGTTCAAATACGATAGTGCATTATGCAGATAATGCACCCTTTATGTGGTGTAACTCCCTGGGGATAGCTACAGGCCTTGGGCATAGGAATCACACAGCAGGCAGCAAGAAGTGTCATTGTCAGCGGCTGCACTCAGCTATCTGCTCAGGAAGGAAGGTCCTCTGCTGGTTTTGTTAGATGATAGTGATGTGTGAATGAAATAATATAATGAACATGGGAAGTACAGGGGGGTCTTTCTTGGTCACCCTTCTTTGGAAAAGATGAGTTATATAAAACATTATTCACGAATGTATTTGCTTCATTTCTGTTGAATTTCACTGAAAAAGAGATACCATAATTTATGTCTGCTGCATTCTGACAACCTAAACTAACATTCTGCTGTGAAATTGTGGCTACCATCTATCTGGACTGTCTAAAATATGTTCTTCTTCCCTCCCTTGTCTTCAGGGTCCCATTTGGATAACTATGCCCAGAGACTGGGGTTTTAAAATCCCTCCTGTAGCAGAATATGGGTCTATGTGTTAACAAAGAAAGCTGGTGGGGTAGAAGGGGTGGATGGGAGCTACTCAGAGACACAGTAGCTGCCAGCCAAAATGTGAGCAGGAACCAGGCAGGAAGAGTGAGGGGGGTAAAGGGGACCCAGATTTGGGGGCCTTGGGTAAGGAGAATGGGGCCAGGAGACAGGGGAAAGCTCAGGGCTCAGGTCGCTGAGAACCAGATTTGCACAGGGGGAAAAATCAGGAGCAAGGTGAATGTCAGGAAGCATTTGGGAGACAAATTTTTTTTTTTTTTCCTGGGATGAGTTAGAGATTTTGGGATAGGGTGTTTTGTGAGATTAGGCATGACAAGGGAGAAAATTGGATGAGCTCTTTGGCAGGAGAGAAGTGGCTGAAGAGCTTGGTGCTGTGCACTGCTCTACAGGTGATGCTGCTTCCCGCCCTGTAGGGGATGGTGGCTGCTCCATCCATATTTGCTCTTTGAAATACAATAACCTGATGCCAGGATAGACCTCTGCATGTTTTTCATCTCTTGATTCATTTCCTCACATTCATAAACTAGATCAGCTGCTTGAATCTCCACCAGCTTCACCTAGCTTTTATACCTTTCCCATCACTCAGTTCTTCTTCTGGTTTGCAATCAGCTAACAGGAAGAAAAATTAGACTCCAGAGCTTGGTTGGTTTATCTCAGGCACATGAAGATCCAGTAACAAAGTCTTAAAAGTTTATGCCAGAATTTGGATTGCATGGTTGTCTGAAGGTTTTGGATAACATTTTGCAACCTCTCCAACCCTGGATGAAGCAAAACAGTGAATCTAGAACAGCTACTGAATATAAGAAAAATATTGCTAGTAGTTCCAGAACTACATTTGTCTGTAACAGATGCCACCAGTATTATTTTATTCTAATTCAGCAAAATCACATTTTACTTAACAAGGAAAAAAATAAGAATTTGGACTAAAATAATGATGATAAATACAATTCAAGTGATGTTCTGAGAGACAGGATTTATGCAGGGTTTAGCTGTAAAAGGAAAGCAAATTAAAGAGAATATATATCCCTGCTGAACAAATCCTGTTCCACCTCTTACAGTGCAAGGATAATAATAATAACAATAAATGTTCTATACAATTTTTATAGGCTTTTTGCCTACACTGAAAGGAGAGATGGGAACAGCTCAGAAACAAAAAGCCTGAATGCTATTTTTTTCTGCAACTTTCTCTCTGTCTACCGAACAAAAAAAATAGCTCCATATCGTGCATCGTTGCCAGGTATTCACCTCTTTGCATAACTAAGCCTTTCCATTAATGCTTGTCTCTTTTCTGGCACGGTGGCTGTGACTCATGAAAGCACCAAGCAGAAAGAGAGGCAATCTCCCTTGACTCCATAGGGTATGCAGCATTAAGGCCTGCCGTGCCTGATTGCTCATTAATATTGTATCTTTAGGGCAGCAAGGCTCCTGGCTGGCAGGTAACAAAATTGTTGGAGGTGCTTGCTGAAGCAGGAGCCAAGAAATAGAGTGGGACAGGTGGAGGCCTGTAAATAAGGGCTTTTGGAGTTTATCTGCATGATGCAAAAGCCGTTCCTGCCCAAGACATGAGCTGAGCCAGTGCACATGTTGTCCCTGGATTTAGCAGCAGGTAACCACAGCTTGTGCTGATGTTGTGCATGGTGATGAAAGGAGCTAATTTGGTTGTTTTTTTTGCTGGAGAAGTTCACAAAATATGCAAAGGCCCCAAGGCCAGCCAATTTCTGACCACTGCAATTCATACAAGTTCATTGCCGTTTCCGACTCCCTTTCACTAACCTTGTCTCACTGCCTGTGGCCCACACGGAACCAGTCTTGCACACAGTGTCCCTCTTCTGAGCAAACCTTTTTCCCAAATCTGATCATTTTTAAAGATCAGATTAAGTCCTGACCTTAGAATAAAATCTTAGCACATTTAGGACTTGTGGACAGCACTTTATATCTTACTCTTTCCAGAAGCTGGCTTGTATTTAACTAGCTCAAGGTTGACCAAACTGTAGATCTGTAATTCCATTTTTTGGCATAGCGTTTCTTATGCCTTTTCTCTGGTAACTGGATTAACATTACTTCTTTAATGTTAACAACTTCTCAAGTTGTTAAAAGTCAAGATTCACCATTTGGATTTGAAGTGCAGAACTGTCCACCTCTTATTTTGCTTTGATGCCTGTTTTGTGAAATCAGCTCTATTGGTTCAACATCAGTTGTGGGCCATTTTGACTTGATAGCATTCTGTATTTGTCTTTGCCTTGATGTACATCACTACATTCTGTGCATGGCAATGAAGAATTCAATCTGATCTTTACGATAGACTCAGTAGGTATATTATATAAACATTGTCAAACAATATGAATTTTTATGCAAATTCGTTAATGAAGTAGGCATATTTGCTGTGCTTATACATAGTGTTGTTCAATGTCATAGATTGTTTTATGTGTAGCTGAAATGATTATTGTAAACATAGAATTGATGACATCTTAAAAACAGCAGACTTTATTTTCCTTTTGTGATTTTGTTCTATCTCTATGGGAATAAATTTCCAGACAAGTCAGTCTCTGAGGAAATTCAATAAGGACACTAAAAAGTCTGTTTTTTACTAGGAGTGATCAGCAACACTACTTCAGGTTGATGAAGCTAACTAGCAGCAGTTCTTCAGAAAAGGAGCTGGGAATTACAGTGGATCAGGTTTTTACAAAAGGCAAACATATGAAGATGTGGAAACAGGAGAATTGTTCATGACATAAGTGGAATAAGACTTTGCTCCACTTAGTGGCAGTTGTTGAGCACCATGCTTCAAGAATGGTGAGAACTAATCAGACGGAGTCCAGAGACAGAGAACAAGGCTACAGGTTTAGAAATCATGACCTACAAGAAGAGATTGAGTTAATTGTATTGGTTAACTTTCAAGGAGAAAAGACGTCAGGCAGACATGATAGTCCAGTCTTCCAGGATGCCAGGTGTTGCTGAGTAGTATCTTCTCCATGCCAGAGCAAAAAGTTAATTGGCTTAGATTGCAGCAAGGGAAATTTAGGCTAATCATAAGACTAATGATTTCTAATAGTTTGAAATAGGCACTGGAACAGATGATCTGAAGAGGTTATATATTCTCTGTCACTGCACGCTTTTAAGGCCAAGATATATATCTGAGAGAAATGCAGTAGAGGTGCAAGTGGTCTTCCCTGGCTTAGATGACTTTGCAGCCCTTATTGAGGGCTTCTGCATATCTCATTCTACAACTAAAACATATTTCTTTGTTCACACAAAAATTGTGTATTTTGGCTCTTTCTGTCATCCATTTTGATGTGTAGCTTTTCTTTGTGCTTTACTAACTTGGCTCAGAGATCCTTTCAGTTAAAAAATGTTAGCCCAGATATTTTCAGAAAGGTTTATTCTAGGCATAGGAGTTCATCTGTCTAGCTGTCTGTGAAAGATGGAGAAACTGTGTTTCAAATTCTTGGAGGAGGGCTTTGGCCTTTTCTGTCTTCACATTATATCATTGGTGCTACTCTGATAAAATAATCACATGCAGATTTAATAAAGAATCAAGCATGCATAAGTTTCTGGGTTGCTGTCTTGAAGAAAAAGAGTTTTACCCAAACAATAAAACATTTAGCAGGCAAAAATGAATCTTATCTTACGATGACAGCAAATAATATGTTAATGTCTCCTGGTTACATAAAGGCTACTGAGCTATTTGGAGTACCTTTTCTAACTCTTTTTCTTTTTTCTTTTTTTTTTTTCCCCACAGATTAAAGTTTTCTTTTTCTGAGCATAAACATGGAAAATTTGGCTGCAATAACAAATTCTCTGATGACATGAAAACATTATTAAAAAACTTCAATAACCTCTAGAAACATAAATGGAATATAAGAGAAACATTCCTTTACAAAAGTCAATTGGAGGTAGGTTTTTAATTCCATTTGTCAAATCTATTTTGTTTCTAAAGTGAGATGTAAGTTAATATTGATTGCCACTTTAAACTGTAGCTTGTTGGCTGCTCTGTTCCACTAAGCTGCCAGCATTGTCATTCTCAAGGTTTATTTTTTCAGTGCTCTCAGATCGCTGAGGCTACTGGAGCATGTTAGAGTTGGTAATAATACAACTAGCTGATAAACAAAAGCTGTCAAATATCAGCAAGGGAGACTGGTGGGAAACAGTAAAATAACTACCTGCATCTAGGCTGTGAACATGTAAAAAGCACCAATTAAAATTTATTGAAGGAAAAATACCCATCGTAACAGCAACAATCTATCCATGCTATTAATTCTTTCCCCAAGATGCCAAGGATGAACAATATCTGTCAGATATTTGACTTTGGATTTTGTTGTCTGACTACAAATTTCAAAGATTTTAATTAAAGAAGAAAATAAAAGACTATTTACTATTGCTCTTTTCAAATACGAATATTTATCCCACGACCCTTAAAAGAAATGAATTACTCTTTTGGGTCTTCCTTATTTTCCATTGGGTCTCACTTGCTTCTAACCAGAAGTGCCCTCAATAAGCAGTTTTATGAGTAGGGAAGTTATTCCAGCCCTCTTTTGTTGTTTTCACATTAGTGTCTCTGATTCACGCACAGCTGGAGTGCCTTGTGACTCACACCCTTGGCTCTACAGGCAGAGGGGCATGAGAAATGTTTCCAGTACAGCATTTCACAGGGTCCCTGAGTTTCTGATCTTACAACTAGCACTTTGTGAAGGCAGGAGGGCAATCAGAGCCCATTGTAGAGTTTGGTCTAAAATGCTAGAAGGAGAACAGATCCGAGACAGTGCAGTCCCACTTCTCTGGCAACGCACAAGAAAATAGACATGGTGCTAAAAATGTTGTATGTGGATTTGCAGAAATGCAGGAACTGGAGTTCCTTCGTCCCTGAGCTGGAAGCGTTTCCTTCATGGGCGAAGTAAAAGATTCACAGATAAAATCATCTCTGCCTCATTCTGTCAAATGTCTTGACACACTTGACACTCTCCTACAAAATGCTGTGCTTCCATTGAATCACTACTTTTCAAGGGAAGATTGTTAAGCTGGAAAATTTCTTGACAGGCAGAACATCAGGAAGGCATGCAGCGCATCACTGTCCAGCCAAGTTACAGCTCCAGCCTGCTTCTCAGATCTTTTATTTTTTTATTTTTATTTTTCTATCCATCAGGACAGTTTGCCTCTTACAAGGGGAAGGTACAGGAACACAAGACACTCTTCTGTATAATGTGAAGACTTTATTAGCAGATATGTTTTTCACTGTTTGCTGATTAATGGGGCAAACAGCCCTATACTCCATATGGTTGCAAACTTTATATTACTTCAGTGCCCTCAGAGAAGCATAATCCTAAATGAAAAATATCACAACATGATCCGTGTATGCATAGAGTGATTTATTTAAAAAGCACAATGTATTAACAGAGCTTCATGCAATGTGCTCTTTCTTTGACAGAGAGGAATTGCTATCTCAGCAGATGGTCCCGTGAATGTAATTTGCACTTGCTTTGCCAAGTGACATGAAACTCAACTCTGTACCTTTGTCCCTGTGAGTTGTCTTGTTAAAGTGTATTTGGACTGCAGGAGCTGATATGCAGCAGTCAGCTGAAGCATCAGAATGATCAAATGCTTATGAAAATATTGAGGAATCTTCCTGCTTAAGGGAACTTTTAAGCACACTCCCATCACTTCCTCTGTATGCTTAATCCTATTTAAATCACAACATGTCAAACATGCCTAGTCATCATCCAGCAGGTGCCCCCACAGAGATTTGCAGCTTTAAGTTTTCCTACGTGTCTGTGTAAGGATTTTTTTTTTTCCAAATATTAACTTTCAGTTTTCAAGGTTACTGATGATGTGCTTAGACACATGAATTGTTCAAACTGCCTCAGGAAGAAAGGCTCATTAAGAAGACAAATACACTTATCAGGCAAATTGTCTAGCTGATTATGTACTTTCAGTTTCACCTGTAAGAGATTAGGGTTGAATAAATTCACGTGTTTCCCTGTAATTACATATGCAGACACCTGTGATTCCTTATCTTTGAGTTCCTCAAAGAAATAGGTCTAATTTATGATGTTTATGTGGTAGTGCATGTGCATTGGCACCAAACAGGCTTCAATCTTAATCTCCAAAAAGAAAAAAATAGTAATTGATTTAATAACAGTGAGAAACCTTGAGAATCGATTGCAAGCAATTGTCAGGCAGTATTTAATGTTGTACTTCTAACTGTGGATATGCCAATTACTGTAAGTACGGAAAAGAATGAACTTCAGGCAGCTCTGCTCCAGCCTTTTGCTGCTGGCAATACTCAAGGCTGCAGAAGAAAGTAAGGGCAAAGCTGGATTTCTAGATCAGAGAAAATGACCTATGCATGCTGGTTTGGCTGCGATGATACTGTTTTTTTTTTTTTCATGGTGTCAATACTTCTTTCAGGGCATCCTTTTCATGATTTAGTCATTTGGATCATTTGGACTTCTATAGCTAAACTAAAAATAGATGCTGTGTTTGAGGCGTTAGTCTAGCTCTGTATTTCCCAAACAGCAACTGTCCAGCAGTCTTGTGAAAAAAGATATTTGTTTGTTTGTTTTTAAGAACTATTGAACAAG
>VXAL01012916.1:30361-60162 GCA_013399475.1 Chauna torquata | reverse complement strand
AAAAAAAAAACAGAAAAAAGTCTTTCCTATGCATACAGAGAATTTTAAGATATTCACAACAGTAAGAAACTGGCAGTGAGGAAAAGTAGTTAAATCAAAGACGTTTCTATGGTGCTGACAGCTGGAAAGCTGGCTCTGGCACTATTTAAAATGCTTCTTAATCTTTTGTCTGAATATTTCACAACCATAAAGAAAAGAAAAAGTACTGAACATTTTTTTTTTTGGTCTAATTAAGCCTGGAATAACTGCTAGATGTATTATCTGTGGTGTGCTAGTTAGTCAAATGTATTTTTACCCAGTTTTCACACATTTTGGAGGTCACTTTTTTTTTCTTTTGTAGATGCATTTATTTGCAGTGTTGGTCACAATGGTCACATCAGACTCTCGGCTGCGTGGAGTGCTTGTCATTTAGGGCATATGATCTCCTTGGTGACTTGCTGCTCATTGATCAGCCACTTGAAATGGTTATAGCCAGAGATAATTAAAATAACAAATGGCAAACAGTGAATAGAAAATAACGAATCTCGAACCACAGTCTATGCAGGTACAGCCGTGTTTGCATGGGGATACAGATATTTGTATAAATGGCTGTGGCCAAGCAGTTGTGCAAACAGGCTGTTTGCATGAACGCTTACAGTTGGAAAAGAAGAAGGGGTCTGAACGCTGCCGAAGTACATACTGTGAGTTTGAGTAACGCAAACATTGTTCTGGTGGCAGCTCAAGTTAGCTTTATTTGTTTGGGTCACTGCGTGGTCACTTTACTTTGGATATCAATTGGAGGTGGGGTTTTTTGTTTTTTTTTTTGTTTGTTTTGTTTTGTTTGTTTTGTTTTTTGTGTTTTTTTTTTTTGTTTTTTGTTTTTTTTTTTAAACAGGAACACAACCAGTTTTCATAATAACATTTAGTCAATATAGTCTTAATATTACAGAATTGCATTTGTCAGCTATTTCAATTAGATCCTTTTAGTGTCTACACTAATAAATGTTATTTAGTTGGACAAAATGTAATTCCAATGGGAAAATGTATTCAGTACTACCAATGACATATAATGTCTTGCAAACTTTTTATATGGGTATATGCATTCCTATGATGTATGAATTCAACATGAATAACAATACTTCCAAACCAAAATGTATTTTTGGTAGCTTGAGCATAATGAAAATAATACATTGTGGTTTTCATTCCTTTTATCTTCTTTTCATAATTTACCTTGCTCAATTACATTACTCACTTCAGTTGTTTCAGATACCATGGTGGGAAATTCCCAAGAAAACACGAGGGGCTTGATGCACATGGGCGGGCAGAGGTGTTGAAACAACTCAAGCAGCAACTTGAAAAAAAAATGTAGGGCCGTGTATAACGTGTTTGTAAAGGCAGGCCATTGAGGAGAAGGGGAAGGAGAAATGGTTCAGCTAAAAACAGCTGGATTGGAGCTAGCCCTGGCATTGGTTTTGATTTCCATTCTGAGTTCATCTACCTATTTTTAAAGTAGTTTTTTGATATTTTTGATTCCTGGTAAATTAAAAGATCACAGAGGACTATAAATCAGAGATCCAGCTTAAAACAAAATCACTCGTTAGTGGTTGGACAATGTAAGTTTCTAAAGAACTCCTGAAGTCTGGAGTGACCTCTTTCCTGCTCACTCACTTATTTTGCATACCCCATAATGTTAAAATCTCAAACTACCAATGTGTGCCAGCAAAATCTCCATCACAGAAATGCCAGTATTAGACGTAACCAGCACATCTGGTTAAGGTGAATATGAACAATATAATGACAAACTTGTAAACCAGGTAAGTGCATTACCAAGTACACATAAAGTCTGCTATCTGCTTGACACCAGAACTTTGTGCAAGCTTGCCTTCTCTTGTAAACTGCTGAAGTTTTTAAAAGCATAATAAATAACTGAATGTAGTTTAAATAAATAGTATGGTTCTCATATAACAGCTTTGGTATTTTATACATATTCATACGCTTCTTCAGAACTGATTTCTCTCTATTCCTTGGAGGGTGAGAGCCTCACTGTTAATCAGCACACGATTTCTGATTATGAATTCTAGCAAATGAATCTCAACCATTTGTTTAAACTGAAATTTTTAGCTGCCTGTCAAGACAGGTCAAATGGGAAATGAAAAAAAATTAGGATAACTGACTAAAAAGAACAAATATAATCTATATGCATACACATGTGGCTTGATGTATTCTCCAGGATGTTAGCTGCATCCAGATGGTAACAATTCACATGGCTTTCCTACCTTAAAAAGAAAAGAAACGCTTTTAAAATGCCATCCACTTATGGTAATTGACAATACCAGCAGGTTAAAATATCTCTAAAATGAGTACTCCACTTCAAATTGGAATGTTTGATGACCACAGTGGCCCCCTTGCCATACCTGCAGCACCTCTCTCCACAAATTCTCTGGAAAAAAATAAACAAAAACAAACAAACAAAACAAAACAAAAAAAAACACAATAGAACCAGTTTGAAGATAATTTTCTGCTCGATGCTTATTGTGCCTTTATTTATATAGCAGCAGGAGCTACGGGTGCCAGACACTGAGACCACCATGTGCGAGATGCTTCAGAAGTAGAAAAGATGGCTAGTCCTTGCCTTAATGATTTTGAAGTTGATGATGCCACCAAATGCTTGAGAAAAAAATAGAAATACAAAGGTCAAGTGACCAGTATAAGGAGCTGGAGCAGAGTATTGGCAAAACAAGGACTGGAAAGCTCTCTAGTCCCACACAACACTGCTTTAAATCAATAAACACTGGTCTGCAATCTCTAAGTACAGCTAATGTAAGATGTTAAAAACAATTCTAGTGATTTAACACCCAGTTGTGTGATAACCTCTGATGTTTTGAACTATGCCATTTTATCTCATGGAAACACCTTTTTCAGCTCTAAGAATTATGTAGCACTTGCACTTAAAGTCTTGATAATTGCTGTAGGTAACACCTTGGATAACTCAACACTCCATTTGCAGTACTTCTAAACGTTCCTCTTAGAGTAATATATGGAAGCCAGGTCACAGAGCAAATGCCTGGACATTTATCTAAAACAAAGGTAGCATGGTTCTAAGGGCTCTCTGTATTCAATATTGCATCTCATTTTTTGTCCTTACACTGGAAGGCAAGGACAATGGACATTGTAAGATTGCAATCTTGTTATAGTTAATAAGTATGTGTGACACTTGTAGTACAAAACTTTTCACTAAAATCTGAAGGCACCTCTGTTGCACATCTAAACTTTTTTTAACTCTAAATATTTGAATTATCTCACTGAAATCAATGAAGTCACTCGTAAACTGCAATACACATACAAAAGGCAGCAGAATCAGGACCATCTCTACCACTAGAAAACAGGGGTTACAATGGCTCCTTTTATTCTATCTTTTTTTTTTCCTGGCTCATCAATTACTCAGTCTCCCTTCTTGCATATAGTTGCCACAAAAGCTTCTGGAGACAGATGTGTTGAACTGAGTTAATACCTGACTCTGGCTTTCCTGCTTTCACATTAGAGCTGTGAAAAAAACAGGAGAGAATTTTGGCAATTGAAGTCACAGGTGGATTTTCTCTCAGAGCCATATGTAGTTCACTTGTTCAGATAAATGTCTTTTACGCTTGGGTAATTTTTTTTGCATCGTGCATGTTATTCATAGTTGAATCAAGTTGAAAATCCTAAAGAATACTTTCGCTTAGCTCTTTATACTTAGGATCAGTTTAAAATATTCCTAGGAATAGCTTTTTTCTCACCTTTTACCGATTTAGTCTCACTTTGAAAAAAAAAGAGCTGAACGCAACAAAAAGAAAGGAAAGCATTAACAACATACCCTCCAACAAACTGAAACAGGCTTACCGGGGAATGGCCATATTTGAACAGGGCTTGAAGTGTTCTGCTCTCTCTTGGTGTTTCGAGGGAATTTAGGGGTGAGATATCCCCAAGAACAGAACCACACCACTCAGGGACATTACATTTACCATTTATTAAGTGAAATATCTATAGTGGGTGGATAGTGATTTCTATTCTAAACTTCTTGCTGTATGATTTTTTATTCTCCAACAGTCTCAGATTTCACACTGCCTAGCCCTGGCTCTGCTCCCTGCCCTAGTGAACACCAGCACCACAGACCCAGGGGACCAAGACACATCTGACTTGTCCAGTCCTGGCTGGCAGCCTTGCGCCTGCGTGTAAGGGTCACACCACGGGCTTGGGCACAAAGGGCTTGTCATCCTCCCTATTTAGCACTTTATAGCTCACGTGACTGGTGCAAAATGACAATGGTCCTAATAACCACATAGACCTGGGTAACGCTCTTTGATTTTCAACCTACCAAAAGACAATTAGTTGCTGTTATTTGGGTGACTATCGCCCTCTAGCTTCCTGCACAATATGTGTTAGGAGGGTGCAAAATTGCTGACACCTGATTGAATCATTACAGCAAGGCAGATGTGGTCCAGAGCTCTTGGGTAGTCCTTCCCCGTGAAAGTTATCTGTGCTTTTGTTTCCAGAATCAGCTAATGAGTTTGAGCTGAGCAGATGTAGCCAAGGTCTCAGGTATCTGAGTTCTTCTTTCAGGGAAGCTTCACCCTGTGATAGTAATTTATTACTTTTTTCAACCACTTGGAAGAGATGGCTGGACTAGTAGAAGAAAAAAATTGGCACATAATGCAAAGAGTAATGAAGAAAAGGGCATTATGTACTTCAGATGACTGATAGCTAATAAAAATGAAACCTTAATTTTTTAGTTGGCTGAGCAACTGCAAACAATATGCATTTTAACACATCCAAAAGAAAGGTCTTGCATCTAGCAATAAAAAATGTAGGCAATGTCTGTTCTGGGAAGCAGTGACTTTGTGAAAGGTCTGAGCGTTGTGAGGTAATACTTAGAGAAAGGTGAAGAAGTGGCATTACATCAGTGTCCAGTCCTGATGGCCAGCTCTAGTGCTGGCGTTTTAAGGTGCAAGAGCAAAACCAGAGGGAGCTGAAAGAAGAGGCATGAACTTGATGAATGGCTTAGAAAACAGGGACTGTAATAATATGTAACGTAAAAATAATAAAAAAAAATTGTTGTTGTAAAACAGAAATGAAACCAAGAGCCACTTCTCTCTTGAAGAGGCGTAGTCTGTAACCTGTGACATGCAGCTCATGAAGAGCAATTTTAAAGAGTTTTGTTTCACAGGTGGCATATACCGAGTGCTGATGTCTCAAAGCTGAAGCTAAACAAATGTACACTATAAATAGATAAGGTTTCTGGGTGGTGATTTTTATTTATTTATTTATTTATTTATTTTCATTGGCAGGGCTATTAACTACTGGAAGACCTTAGTGATATCGGTAAGCTCAACAGCAGAGTAAATAATAATACCGTGGGTGGATCTTTTTTTTTGTTTCCTGGACACTTGACTGTACTTGACTGTGATATTTGACAAAAGAAATTAATTCGGGCACGTTTTATGATTTGAGCTCCTTTATGACCTTAAAATCAACAAGTCTTTTTTAAAAGACTAGGACAGGGTTGCAACATGAGTCTTTCATATGGGAAGGAAAGTAAAGTGGGAAAGAAGGCTCTTCTCTCAGAAGAAATGACCTGACTTAGAAACAAACCAACAAACCAAAAGACCAAAGAGGCGAATTATTAGTGTAAAGTAACCTGAATAATAATTGTATACTGATTTACTGTCAGTCTGGATCAGATCATGAGAGGATGTTAGGCTGACTGTGTATTACAGACTAAGCAGAAGGATTAAACTGGCTTATTTTATTATTCAGTGCCTGGAAACTATATGCAAAACACCCCATAGCTCTAGGGGGAAATACAGGTCTTATCCTGCCGGGTCCTGAGCATGCTGTCTACTCATCAGAAAACCTGAAGCAATAAATAATTTAATGCTTCTCTTGCACTATCTTCAGTGCCACGTTAAAAGTGTGCACCTCATTTTTGGGGAATCCAGGTCAAAAACGGAAGATAGATGTGAACAAACTAGCCTAGAGCAGTGCTTTTGCAGTAGTTTTTAACAGCAAAACTTTAGAGAACAAAGAAGAAAAGACAGCTTCCTTTGTCTGTATGGGCCTTTGAGCTTTGGGGCCATTTGGAAAGATTACAGTGCACTGCTGACACTGTATATTTAGTGCTTCTCAAAATGGGACAAACCTTTGTTTCAGTGACATCATCAACTCCTTGCACTCAAAGAACCTGCCTGATGTAGGGCCATTGAAGTTTGTGGAAAGGCCACCTTTGGTTTTGGGGTGCTTTGTGTCCATTCCTGTCTTTCCTCAGGTGGTAGGTACCTGCTGCTGCTTCTGACTTCAGTGAGAGCTGCAGACACTAAACATCTTAGAAAAATGGCTCCAAAACTGTCATTTCCCCTCTTTTAAAAAAATCTTTCTTTAGATACAGTCCTGGCAAAACGATACCTTCAGTGTGCACCATTTTGTGCAACATGCAAAAATTTTTTGAGGTTATAAAACCGGAATGAGAAAAATTAATTAAAAATTCTTTATTAAAAAAAAAATGAAAGTGCTTTTGTTTGTCATAAAAGCACAGTCCTCTCTTGCCCCTGTGCACTACTTTTTTTGCTCTGCAGTAAAATGAACTTTTTCTGCGCCATTTATTGGGTCTTGTTTGTTTGTTTGTTCATTTTTAATCTGGTGGTGGTAACAAGTGATGTTTCCTTCTTTATTCTTAAATGAAAAGCATTATTTTCATAGCAGCATCTTAACTCCCAGTTTGGATATTCTCCATTTTTATTTGTATGTAACATTACTGTTAAAGTTGGCAGCGGCACTATGAGAAAGGGAAAAGCAGGAGTTGGAAAAGTGAGGTTGATGATGACAAGGGGAAATGGGAGATACGCACAACAAAACCCTTGAGCTGGTATTGCTTTTTTGACATACAATTTAGAGATTGTAGCCGGGGTTTTATCTACAGTGCATTAAATATTAGACTTCTGTTAGCTCTGGCATAGAAATCCAGGCCTTTTCTCCAAACGCAATTCAAACACTTTCAGCATTAATTCCATAATCTTGCACAACACGTTTGTAGTATTTGGATTCAGTTGTTACTGCTTTTGTTGGCCATGTTAGGGATCTACCTACAGACTGACTATAACATGAGAATGTTTTGGTAGAAGAGTGAACTTTCAGGGATGTAATGTCTACAGGTGGTAAATACAGCTCAGCTGAAATGTCTGTGTCTGCTGGCTGACATTGACACACACACACACATGAATATATGCGTACACAGCCATGTAAAAGATGTGTGATTCCTAATTAAGTAAGGCTGCTTGACAACTGGTAGTAGCTGTTCTGAATCTTCTCCTTCTTTGATGGGTTGCAACTTGAATTCTTCGAAATATGAAAAGACGCATTCTCAAAATCCAAACAAGACATTACCAAACAGGTAAGACAACCTAAGGCACTAAGCTTCTCTGTCAAAACTGATTGTCACTATTTTTGTTTTAATCAAATAAATTGTTTTATCATGGCAGCATTGCTAAATGACATGAACACTTCCTGGTCTGAGAATATATTTCACCAGAAAAACAATTAGGGGAGACTGTTTCTTTGCAAATCTTCCTACAATTTTGAGATAACACTTGCCTTGTTGTGAAGCTTTATTTTGAAGAATGAGTAGGAACAGAGTCCATACAGTTGCCATCCAACTTGAATTATATTTAACCTGGGGAATAAACTCTACATAAGAGTTATGCTGCAGCATTAAAGTGGACTATAAGTGGCAACCTCTGAATGACTGTAAGGTCATCCACAGACTTCCGCCAATTACCCTTGCACTAAGCCCAATAACTGGATTTTAGCTAAATCTTATATATCTGCACTGCATCCAGACTTTTCCTGAAGACTTCAATAGATAAGCAATTTACAATTGGTGATTTACTGTAAATTCAGTATTTATGTGTACCATCATAAAAAATGAAGCTAAGTAAAATCAGTCAAATATGGGTATCCATGAAGTCTTAGTGTTTCTGAAAATTAATAAGATTAGGCAAAAACTGAAAAATTAAATAATTCATGTAAATCACAAAAAAATGCTTTCTGTGATTTTTCCTGATTTTCTAACCAAGGTGCATGAATGACAGACTTGTGTATTAAATTTTTAGTTCATATATTTAATTCTCTTTCTGTGTTAGATAGAACCATTGGAAGCGTGTTCTTAAGTGTACACGGATATAACTTTCAAAAACTTCATTGAAGTCTTGCTGATAATCAATAGCTGAGCTTTTTATTAATGTATGGTGAATTGAAGTTTCATTTCTTATAATTCTGCTACTTTTTTCTCTTCCTTCTAGTTTCAGCAGATGGATCATTAAAGGGTCCCTATAGCATAAACTTTTTAAAAGATCTTTCTGACTGCTTTGGCAGTAGAAAGAGACTTGGAATTTAGTTTCTAAAAGTCAGTATCCCCTCATTTAATGGAATTACAAAACTACATCATTTTAAAAAATGAGACATTAACTCTACATTTATGATATTTAATGTTCTCAGTGTGCAGATGGAATGCATGTAAATGTGAAATTTTAAAAATGGTATTTCAGAAATACTGTACTTCAGGACCTTCTATACATGACTTAGGGGAATCAGTAGCAAATCCATTCAAAGCTATGAGTTATGGATGATAAAAATCTAGAGAACTTGTCCAATAAATAACTGCGCTAAAAACCTCTTCCATAGTTCATATTTCTAATGTGAAAATGTACAGCTTGGTGTGACTGAAATAGTAATTGCAGCTGTGTGCCTTGAGATCTTTTCTGTTGCAGGGAGGATGAAGGATCCTCCTTGGCCAAACTGTTGGGAGCAGAAGACAACTGTTTCTATCCCAAATGACTGATGGCCTTGACACTGTGAGCAGCTGGTCACCTCAAGCTCCCCCATGTCCTTGCAGCCAGAAGAGTTTAGAAGAGTTAAATTAGAAGAGAAAAAGACTGGGAGGAGACAAAACATCCTGCCTACTTTCTGTCAGTGGCCAGAACAGCTGTTTAACACAGTTTTCCTGCTCTTGGTGGGCCTTGCTGCCTTCCCGCAATGTGTGACTTCCTGCATAGGTGTAACACACAAGGGTTTTGTCCATGACTCTATCTAAATCTTTCATGAAATAACCTAAATTTTCATCCACCAAAATATTCTGAGGTTGTGAGTTCCTACCTGTGGAAAATTACTCTCCTTTAATTTTTTTTTAAGCCTGTCACCTTGTGATTTTTTTTTTTTTTTGCAGCACCCTCTTCTTTGTGCTGTGAGAGAATCTGAGCTGGCTGGCACCTGTAAAACAGCACATGCTGCAGAGAGGCTAACACTTCTGAGAGATCAGGATATTGTACAAGTTGTGCAACCGAGCAGACTTACTCATTTGGCCTCAATGCCACATTGCTAATTGCTAGCAAAGGGGATTCTTTATACGGTCCATTACACCCCATAAAGTCTACTGCCTCCCTTACATTGTCCTTTTTCTTCTAGTTGCATAAGATGCCCCTAAACAGATGATGTAATTATCCAATAAATAATATTCATCCATGAACCTGTACAAGAGTGTGAATATCAGTGAAGCATCAGTGAACTGGAGATACTTTCACCAGATGAATATTGAGATGAAGCTGACCAAAAGGAAAGGTTCCTCAAGAAGTGCTGGAGAAGCACTGCCTGAACATGCTGGCCACCTTAGGCGATTTAGAAGGGCAATGTTCCTCTGTGCTGCACAAACAGAACTTTCTAGCTTTGAAGGAAGGAGAGGTGGGGCAAGCAATGGAAGTTTCCACTCTGAGGGGTAGCTTGGAAAAGTTTCAGTTGAAATAAAGGTGCCTTGCAGTAGGCAGATTAGCAGGCCATGGTACATGAATTCAGGAATTGCATTGCTATCAGATAAAGCACAAGAGAAGGATGAGAAATGGGGCTACGCTTTCATAAAACTTGCAAGAAGTAAATATGGCTGGAAAACATTATCCTAATTTTCTCCCATTGACTAGTGCTTTACAATCAGAAGTCAGAAAGCTTGTAATTTAGAGGCCTGTTTTGGCAATCCTACAAACCCAATCTGCGTTGTTAACACAATGGGGAAGTGTAAATTGTGGTTCACTACTGAACAGTTACTTTGGAGCTAAATTTCTGTAGTCTAAAGTGCTAATGCCTTGGACTGCCATGCTGTGCACCTCCAACATCACCCTCCAATTTGATCTGATTATAGCAGACATCTCAGGCTCAGTTTTGTTTAATGGTGATTTGAGTCAGTGTATAGGTTTTAGTCATACGAAATTGCTGCTTATTTGCATTCAGGTCTACTCTACATGTGATAATAGGATCAAAATAAGCAATCATAATGCACTCTCAAGGGGGAAAAGTAGTAAAGAAATAAAAGCCCAAGGGGTCTATATTGTACTGTTTCTCTTTTATATAATTCATACCACTTTTGTAGTTGCTAATGTGCTATTATCAGAGAAGAATCTGTCAATTTAAGGTGATACTTTAAAACTTCTTTGTCATCCTGGAGACTTTAGCTGGCCATTCACATTTCTTGTAGTGAGAAAAAAGGTGGGGACAAGTGACTAATATTCAATAATATCTATTATAATAAATATATTTACAGATTCTCTATTCTGACAAATGCATGAGCAGTAGATAAAGGTTCATGAGTGATATAGTCATAAAAAAAAGAAGGAAATGAGATGGCAAGAGAAGTTTATGGGACATTCTTGATTCTACTGTTCTGCTGGCTTAGTCAACCACCAGCAAAAGTCTACTCAGAAAAGCAGGTAAAAATATTGGGAAAATTTTCAGCTATGGGAATAGTCAGATGCCTAGTTAAAGGCTGTATTCCCACCTCTTTTGGTATAGGTGATATTAGAAGGAAAGGGCAAGAGAAACTACAACAGGTAGTAGTTCACCTGTTAAATCCAAGCCAAGAATTATGTGCTTATAATATTTTTCAAACTGAAAATATATTTTATCATTTTCTTTTCAACTTGGGGCATTTCTTCATTATTTTTTTTCTGCTTATAACTGGGATCAAAACTTCCACTCAATTTCAAAATGTCCTTTTTGCTTATTTGTTGGATTTTAAAAACCAAAACCAAAACCAAAGAATTCCGAGTTAGATATTTCCAAGGTAGTTTGCATCTTTTTCTCCCTCTTTTCCTCTGTCTTCACAGGGAGGTGTAAAGAGGTTGAGAAACAGAATTTTAAAAATGAAATTAATTCACGAAAGAGCATTGAAGAAGTGAGCAAAAGAGAACACCACACTTTCTGCTAATAAACCGTGTCTTTCTTACACACCATTAATGTCTAATTTATTAAGGATATTAAGATGAAAAAGGGCTATCGATAGTTTTCTTTTTTTAATCATCAGAAGCATATTTATTTCCTATACATAAAATAGCTTCTGCCATCAGTCACCTTAATCTCACATTGTTTGTGCTTCAACAGTCTTTGGCACTGCTGTAATTATCTCCTCTTGTTTAATAAAGCAGTTTTATTTTGATGCAGAACTAAACCCTAACAGATGACCAGAAACAAAGAAAGGTGGTTTGAAAATTGGTATGTATTTGCATCAAATGTTAGCAAGGAGTCATTTACATTGACTTTTATTTTATTCAATCAGGATGAATGAAGGTGTTTAGGCTTGGAATTGCACATTGTAATTAGCCTTGCAAGGGAGAACTGTATATTCTGCGCATTTGAGCTGTGTGGGAGAATATTACTTTGCAAAGTGAGAGCTTGCCAGGCATGGTGGTTATGTCCCACCCTGCACCTAAGTCTGTGACATGTAGTAGGAGTTTACATTATGGAGCATTTCTGAAAGTGTTGCTTCTTTCTTTCATGGATAAGTAGGAATTGCATTCTGCATGTTGACTATGTGTAGAGTCTTATTGGGCCACACTCAGTGCTGTTGCTATGAAAACCTTTCTAAGCCATCTAAGTAGTTAATTTTATTACTCATAAAACTGTTTCTGGCCCTTATATTCTGTGGACGGTAGTGAACAGCTGCAAAGAAGTTCGATGAGCCATTCGGAGTTAATTTTTTGGGGACACGTATGAATCCAGAGGACAAGCTGCAGGATGATTCACTTGCTGAAGATGGTCCTGTTAGCAATGCCACAGATGCTGATGTTGCTTTGGATGCTGACAGTGATGAGTGGTGTGTAATATCTGATAAAGATTAGAGGCCTCAAAATCAAAACAAAGCTCCTGTACAGTAATCCCATGATACCAAAACACCATTTACAAGCTGTGACAGCAAGATAATTGGCCTGGGTGTGGCTTCTATTTACTGGAATAAATGATGATAAATAGTGAATCTGGCTGGACTTTGACTGGGGGAAAATGGAATACTCATAGATATATTTTTATATTATCACTGCTGTCAGAAGAGTGAAGAAGTGAACATCTATGCATTTTTGTGTGATCTGCTAGCAAAACAGAGCCAGCTAGATACAAGCAAACATACTGCTACATCGCTTCATCGTAACTCCCACATCATATTCATTCTGTCTGTCATATCCAATGTCTCTCATCCATAAAACCTATACTAGATCCCTTCCTTCTTCTGCCATCTCCCATATTCATTATTCTTATGTCACTCATGAGTTTTCCATAATTCAAAAATTTTCTCTTGACCTGAAAATTGGATTGTCATCTCAAGATGGATTGTAAAAGGAGAAAACATTGCTCACTGAATCCAATCTTACTGCCATTTCGGTCAGCAACATCCATGTGAAATAGTGAGAGATAAGCACAGAAATGTGATGCCCTTTGTATTGGGTTTACGTGGTAAAGGTTTGGTAGCAGGGGGGCCACAGGGGTGGCTTCTGTGAGAAGATTCCAGAAGCTGCCCCATGTCAGATAAGAGCCAGCTCCAGCCGGCTCCAAAAGGGACGCACCGCTGGCCAGACCTGAACCAATGAGCAATGTTGTTTGCGCCTCTGTGAAAGCATATTTAGGAAGGGGAAAAAACTGCTGCGCAACAGCAGCTGGGAGTGAGAGGAGTGAGGAACAGCCCTGCAGACACCAAGGTCAGTGAAGAAGGAGGGGGAGGAGGTGCTCCAGGCGCCGGAGCAGAAGTTCCCCTGCGGCCCGTGGTGAGGACCATGGTGGAGCAGGCTGTCCCCCTGCAGCCCATGGTGTACCACGGCGGAGCAGATCTCCACGCTGCAGCCCGTGGAGGAGCCCACGGTGGAGCAGGTGGATGTGGCCTGAAGGAGGCTGCAGCCCATGGAGAGCCCCCGCAGGAGCAGGCTCCGGGCCGGACCTGTAGCCCGTGGAGAGGAGCCCACGCAGGAGCAGGTGATCCGGTGGGAGCTGCCACCCGTGGGGGACCCGTGCTGGAGCAGTTTGCTCCTGAAGGATGGACCCCGTGGTACGGACCCATATTGGAGCAGCTCTTGAAGAGCTGCAGCCTGTGGGAAGCCCATGCAGGACCCGTTCGGGAAGGACGGCATCCCGTGGGAGGGACCCCATGTTGGAGCAGGGGAACAGAGAGCGACCATGAAGGAGCGGCAGAGACGAAGCGATACGGACTGACCGCAGCCTCCATTCCCCGTTCCCCTGTGCCGCTCGGGGGGAGGAGGTAGAAGAGGGTGGATGGGGGGAAGGTGTTTTTAGTTTGCTTTTAGTTTCTCACTGCTCTAGTTTGCTAGTTATAGTAATAAATTATACTAATCTCCCTGTGCTGAGTCTGTTTTGCCCGTGACGATAATTAGTGAGTAACTTGCTTGTCCTTATCTCAACCCTTAAGCCCTGGTCCATCATATTTTCTCCCCCTATTTCTTCGAGGAGGGGGAGTGAGCGAGCGGTTGTGGTGGAGGTCGCCTGTTTAGCTGGGTAAAACCACCACACCCTTCCATCACTGTCCAGGTGTCTGAGAAAGCAGAGAACCAACAGTTCCTGCTGTCCCTTTGTGCAGCCACATCTGTATGACCAAACTAGTCCAGGTCATGTAAGATACTACACTGACAAGGGGAAACTTGCTGGAAGAACAGGAAGTAAAGCGAGGACAGATCTCTTTTTCCTGTACAATCCTTACATATTTTTAGCCCACTCAGGTCATTTTAAGGGGGTCTACAAGGAAGATGGTGCTGGGGAGTGGGATGGAGGAACACTTGATAAACCCCATATATAAAGAAAGTATTATTTTTCCTCATCATTAGAGTGGCAAATGCAATTTTTGGCTGCAAGGCTGGCTGAGAAGCTGGTCCTTTTTACCTGCATTCAGGCCTTTTGCATTAATCTTTCCTTTTCAATTGACTTATACTGTTGAGCAGTACACGAAGCTGAGAGTTTATATTGACATGGCTTTGAATTGGGGATTTAGATTTAGATTGCAAGAGTTGTCTTTGGCTCTAGGATAAGCACTGCATTTATAAAATTAAAAGAAGAAAAGAGAAAAAACAAGGCACATTGCCTTGAAATTATGCCTGTATTCACCACAAGAGGGGAAGAGGTACATTTGTCAAAGTAGTGGTAAACACAAGATGTTGAGTTGCCAGGAGGAACATATTTGTTATGACAGGCAAGATGAAGTATCCACTGTCTTTAACCAAGTAAATATTGAAGGACTGCTCATTAAAAATTCAACTGTCTGTCTTCATCCTATGTCCCACAGTTCTGCAGTTCCAAATTTCTAGGTGATGAGTGACTAAAAAGCCATTCAGATAGCAGAACTTTGTTTTAGGCTTTGTGGATTTTCACTCTACAGGCTTTATTGGAGGCTGTCCCATCATGATTAAAGACAACATATTGTTCCTGTGCAAATCAAAATGAAAATAAATGTTTCCAATTACAGGAATATGGGTAGAAAAAGTGTTGCAGAGATGAAAGGAGAATATGAATGAAAAGGGAAGAAGGAACCACTGTACTTTCACTTGTTTGGACAGTAACAATGTGATGTGATGAATTGGAAAGGGAATCATTGATTCTCAGGAACAAGCATTATAATCTGAGTAGATAGTAGATGGGGACATATTGAAACTGCCCAGGTTCCAGTTTTTCACAAAACAGTCCTGGTGACTCTCCCCACCTCTTCCCCTGATTCTACTTTTAGAGTAGAAACTAGAAAACCTTTTTTTCTTGAAAAGACTTTTTCAGCTAACTTTTCATTTTACTGCATGTTCTCTTTTTCCTCATTAAGCTTTCCATTTTGAAGGCGAGGCAGCTACTTCACTAGAGAAAAAGTTGATTTCTTAGGGCTATGGATTTTTTTTTTTTTTTTTTAATAGCACTTGAATCCAAGTGAGTAACAAAGGGAAGAATAACACACTCGAAGGCTTCAAATCATACATTTTGCACAACCCTTCAGACATTTCAGGGATCAGAACATGCTGACCAGGTTCAAGCATCATAACATACTTCTCTTACAGTAGTGCAAATGGAAAAGATATATTGTTAAAATGAAAGGTGCCTCTTGCAAAATAAATCTCAACACGTGTATTGCCACTAACCACTACAATGATTTGTTTGTGTCTTCAATTGGAAATTCTTCTGCATTTTCTTATTAAGGTAAGTACTTCTTTTGTGCCAGAGGACAGTGAGCAATTCAGTGCAGAATTCATATTAGTTTAGTCTGACTATACTTTTGTAGTGCATTAATAGAATTAAATAGAGGTGTATTTGAAAAATATCCTTGTTAAAACCTCTGTTAATTTCATAATAGCATTTCTCAGCACTAAGGAAGGAAGGAAAACTTTCATCATGACAGTTATTTTGGGCTGCCTAATTTGCTGTCACGTAGTGAGTTGACATGTCCATCTGAAGCCATTTGTGAAAAGTGTTAATATAAAGGAAACTATGAAGATGCTGGATATTTTATTTTATTTTATTTTTTTGAGAAGTATGGTGATCCTTTCAAAGTATAGTTAGATGCTTAAAGAAGGTAAAGGTATAGTAGTATCTGAAAATACCTTTATGTGCCTTTGAAAGGAAGGATTGTTCAGAGGGAACAATCATTTCATAGCAAATTCAGTTTTGTGCAGCTTGGAACTATCTGCTGGACTTAAGAGTTCAGATAACAGTGTGATTGTCTGACTTGAGGGATGTCCTGGTATTGAGAGGGTCCAAACATGCACATTGCACATACCGTAGAGTACCAGAACCAGGCACTTTATTCCTGTAAAGTCCAGGTCTCTTGACATATCAGTGTGTTGGAGGGGATGAAAAATTGTTGCATCTCTGCATCTGAGTATTTAAAACACTCTTTTAGTGTGGGGAAGCAGTTAGGAGCTGTGGTCCCTGCTCTGTGCACTGCTTCTGGATTTTATCCTTTGCAAAACACACATACAGTCAGGGATTAAAGGTTTAAGGTCCTGCCTTCCTCTTCAGCCCCTGTAAAAAGATGGAGCCCTGAAGGATTTTACATTTTTGGCACAGGATATTCACGTCGTAGATGTGGATGTTTCTCAGGGTTAGCTAGCTTGGGTTATTTGTACCTTTGAAAGAGAACCTCCTAATCAGAGCAGAGGGTGGTGCTAACCACAGCCCACGTAGGTGCTGCAACAAAAGTGCCAGCATTCATGAAGATAAAGTTTATCTATTGCTTGCCTTTTTTTTTAAGGTCTACACAACAACAGCTGTGCAAGACACACCAGAATCCCTTTGTTGCCAGCTCCTCTTCTTGACAGACAGCCTGTGCCAAATAATGGAGATGTCAAAACAGAGTGTTATTTTGTGAGGAACACCAGGTGCCTGTAGAAGAAGAAATTGCTAGTTTACCTGCTGTTTAAGCCATATTAATAATACAGTAACTTTGATTTCTTAAACTCTGACTAAAGGCTGTATTCAAAATCTGTCGTCTTCAGTACCTTTGCAATTGAATCACACTCCCCCCTTCCCCCCAGACTTTTGACTCTTAAATAAATCTTTTTTTTTTGTGATTGTTTGACAAGAATCATACATCCTCCCACCCCATGCCAATGTGTACTCTATGCTTTAGGTTTTTTTTTTTTTTTCCTGGTTCTTCTTGTATTAGTGATTTGAGTGTTTGATAGGTATACATCTGTGGCCTTTCATATGTATTTTTATTCGTATATCAATGCAGGTACTAATATCCATCATTGTTGTGGCCTGAAAATAAAGCTAGACTCTTTTTTCATGTGGGTTAGCACAAGGAGAGATACTGGTGATCACTTATTTAAACCACGCTACTCTCTTCACCAGCATGAGTGCTATCTTCCAAAACTCAGACTCATCTAATCTGCAGTTGGCAGCAAATCTCCAGGACCTTACTATCTTGCAGGATAGGAGTGTGGAACAGGAAGTTACCCACATATGAATGATACTCCATCTCTTACAATGTCCTTTGAGGATAGTCTTAGTGCATAAATTGTCTTTTGGGTATTTTGAACTTTTTCTTGGTGCCAGAGCTGCTACAGCATTGCTATGTGTACATTCAGTGGCTTACCTTTATGGTAAATTTTAGTTTCCTTATCAAGGTTTCACAGCAGTTTGCCTCTGGATTTTTTGTTCCATTAGAGTTGGGTATCTTCATATGGAGGTAGTCCTTCAAAATAGGGAGATCAACTCAGGGGGACTGAATAAGTCAGGAAGTTTTTCATGGCTTTATCTTCTGTTCCTGCTCTCTGCTGAATGTCTAGCTTTATGAGCAGCAGAAAAGAGGCTTGCTTTCTGATGGGTTAGTGTCTTGTTAACAGCAGCAATTTAATACTGCTTGGCAGTACAGTCGAAATTCAATTCTACAGCATAGTAGAGAAGGAGAGATCGATTTGGGGAGGGCGGACATCACTGTGGCTTTGTCATGGAAGAGCAGGGGAAATGAGCTGGGACAAACCTCTGGAGCTCAGGAAAATGCTGAGAATGGATGGAAAGTGCTGTGCAAGTGGAAAGTGGTAAGGGTGAGGGTGTCCAAAATCTGATGATGCTGCAGGAAAATGGGTGATGTCTATTCCCTGACCCCTCTAATCCCCATCTCTCCAGGCTCATTTTATTAGGACTCCATTCCTACACTGCTTCTGCATGGCATAATTGCCCCCTCCTCTCTGATTTTCATATTGCCTGTCCCCATCACAGCTTCTCCTTACTCTCTGCAAAACCTTGGGCTGTTCCTATACAAGGCGAGAAACAGGCCTGTGGCAGAATGCCTGGAAGAGGCATGAATGAGATTTCACATTTTTGCTCTTGCTGACAGTGTTGGCCTCAGGGGCAGCAGTTCGTGTCCAGAGCCATGACCCCTCCTGTGCATCAGGAGGTAAGGTGCCCAGGCCAGGGGTGTCCCCGGCTCCATGGGCAGGAGGTAGGACGCAGCTGTCAAGTGGCATTTTTGACTCAGTCACATCTCATGACAGGTAGCATAGGCAAAATGGAGATCAGGAGCCTGGTGACTGCTTGGTGTCTTTGAGTGTCTTTAGCAGTCCAACATCTGTGTGCAAATGCCATCTCAGTGTGTGCCTGTGCCCTGTATGAGGCTAGCTGGCTTTGGTATCATAGAACCTATCCTTCTGTGATGTTTTCTCTCAGAATTCCCATTTTAGTTCTGCATGAAACACGGCTGGAAACTTCACCTTGAGACCCCTCCATCAAAACCAGAGTAAGTCAGGCAACAAGTTCAAGCACTAATCGGGTTGCAGGGGAAGGCACAAGGCACAACACGATCATCTCATAAGAACAGCCAACTCCAATCAAATCAGTGATCCAATTAACCCGGTGTCCTGCCTCCAACTGGTGCCAACAACGGGTGCCTGGGGAAGGAGGTAAGAATAGAAAGAGCATTTAATGACACTTTCCCAGGATACTTTTGCAGCCTCTGGCAATTTGCAATTGGTCTTGTTTCCCTATGGAACCCATATAAAATCTGTCAGTCTCAGATTTCATTACTGTGAGGAGTGAAGTCAGCTTTCTTGGTGTGAACTGTTAAACACTTGAAGTGCTTTTGAATCAGCAGTTATCAGAAGCATGACTCTCTTCCTTTTTCTTGCAGATGTGGGCTGACACAATTTGAATCTTTTCCTGACTGGTTTCTGCAGGTCCAGAGTTTCACTGTGATCCTCTGTATTTATTTAAGTGCTTTCAAAAACTCAGCTTTACTCAAGATCTGGTGATGCAGAACAACAGGAGCTCCAGCGAGTCCTCAGGTTCTGCATCTGAGAAATGTAGTCTGCAAAGGAACAACCCTAAACAGCAGCGGAAGCTGGGCGGGGGTCTGCAGTAATGACATGGTACAGGCACTTCCATGCTTTTCCTCTGGGGATGAAAATGGAGACAGCAGTATTCAGCCTTGTGGGGTGGAATTGCTCTCAGAGACTGTCTTCAGTGTAAAGAGGAAGAGTGATTGGAGATTGCATTTGTAGGTCTCCAGTGATGCAAATACAGAGTTACGAGATAACCAAGTAAAAATAATATGGTTGTAGATAGATTTTTCTTGGATGGTATAAGCATCTTTTATGCAGTAGATGAACAAAAAGAGATAAGAAAAATTTTATAGACTTTACACTATATGGTAAATACATATCGTCTAGTTATGTTGCTAATAGACTAAATGTTCTGCCACTCCATTGAAGATGTTGAAATAAGCACGAGAAATAAACACAAATGTATTTGGGACATTAAGTTTTAGGCAACCAATGTTGCATTTCATATGAAGTGACAAAATATGCCAAAGCACAACCAAACAAAGTCAAATATACATATGCTGATACAGGTAAGTCATTATCTAATTTTAGTGTCTCTTTGTTCTGTACAGTGAATTCCAAATATCTTTAAAATCTATATTAATCTCTCCACCATGCATAAGGAATGAATCTTTTAAAGCCCTGCTTTTAAGCACTATTAAAATGCATATTTAAGGAAACGCTTCTGGAAATGCTGTTGTTTCTGGCTGCAGCTAGGGCTTTCCAAAGTGAAAACTTATATTTGATTTACTGAATCTTGAAAGTTATATGCAGTTTTCCATGCCTCAGTTATATCTACTAAGTAAGTTCTGAATTGTTTTAGTTGTTAATAGGTACCTTTTTGGCAGTCTTTGATGTTAAGATGCACTTAGTGAGAGACACTTCCTCAGTAAGAAGTCTTACAGTTTTCATTTTTCTCCCCCAGTGGAGCTATTTTGATTGACATTGAGTAAGGATTAGACTCTAAATTTGCACAGTTGCCTCCACACATAGGAAATGACCAAATGACTAAGAAAAGTAAACGCAGATAACTATTGAAACAGAGGATCTAGTTCTCCAGTTTTTGAGGGAGATTGGGAGCAATGTTACAAACTCAATAGTTACAGTGATATAAAATTATCAAAATTAGGATGTGAAATTGCTTTAGTGACTTTTATTTTATGTTTGTACGGGATCTGGCAAATTAAAGATGATAGCAGATGCCTAATTTCAGGAGAAATTGAATCAATTGTGTTTCTCTGAGATTACTCAACTATTGATTTATTTTGCCTTATCTGGTTTATGCTGAATTCTCTCTACTACTACAAGGACAAATTTCTATTAATTTCTAAATTCATGTTAAGACAGATGAATGTGAGAGTTTTAAGATTTTTCAAGGGCTGTGACACTGCCCCAAAACCTGAAAAATTGGAGAGACATTGCTAACCATCCAGATAAATTATCTAAAATTATAGCAATGCTGTGGTTTGTATTTTTTTTCCCTTTTTTTTATATATTTTCAGGGATGGAAGTGAAGAAGCACTGACCAAAACAAACAAACCATATCTTCAAGATCAAAACCTTCTATTTTTCACTGGGCAAAAGTTGGAAGTTCTGTCTTTAAGTGAAAAGAGGTTTTCTGACATTGGCAGTATTTTCCCATTTAAATTTTCATTTTTCCAATCCCAGTTTTCCATAGACAGACAGTTTTAATAGTTCACTTAACCCTTTCATTTCTTTTGCTATATTATGCAAAAGAAAAGCTGCTTGAAACAGTTTTGTTAAGATGGATATCATCTATACTGATAGAAAAAAAATAGGAAAAAAACTCTGATTAACTTTCTCCTAGGAACAATGTTTTCTTCTAATATTTCGTTTGATTTCCTGTCCTTTAGCAGGGGTTGCCATTCTCCGTGTACATCTCATCAACCAGGAAGTAGTGGTGTTCTCCACATTTGCTCATACATTGTGGTACATATTGAGTAATTCCATTGATATAAATGGATTTACATAGAAAAAAAGAGATCCTGTGGTTTTATTTGTCCATATGGCAGCCCCCCTCAGAGCAGTTTACATCTGTTCAGAATTCATCCTTGAATTTTGGTTCCCTCTCCTCTCCTCTCCTCTCCACTCCTCTCCTCTCCTCTCCTCCCTTCCTGGCAAGGATGGCTNTTCTTATTCTTTCTTTAATACAAATATCAACTGGTTAGCATTACTCATCTTTTTATTGTACAATGATTGTGAGCAACATATCTTTTAAGAACATTTGACCTCCTTAACAAATACTAGATTTGACCTAGTGTATAATGAAATTCTGATGGATGCTATTGAGCATTGAACTATTCGCATTTTGTATCCACATTTGTAATTGAATGTTGTTCCAAGTTTACTGATATTTACGTTTTTGTTTCTTTTCCCTTTACTATGCCTACTATGTCACTACCCGTCCTGGTGAAAGCAAGAGTAATACAGTGAAGGAATTCCATATTAACATGCCAAGTTATTCTCATATAAAAAAGCAAATGCCAGTCAGTCTGTGATAAATTCAAAGGACATCTTCTATGATCAGAAAAGCAACGATTTTTTTCTGTCTCTCTTATTACAGTGAAGCTGGAATACTGCATTTGATGTTACTGTCTATAGCATGGAAAGCACTTTGGGAGACCGAAGGCTTAGCAGAAAGCTTAAAGAGTTTGAAGAACTGCTGACTATAGAAACCAAAGATTTATACGTGCATGATTTGTTGCATACTAAAGTGTGTACTTCCACTTGAGTATATTTACTTTCCTCATTCCTACAATTATTTTACAGAGCTATTGGTCATTGGAAAACAGGCTGCTGAAGAGTATCTACCCCTTCTTTTGACATGTTTTTACTGCTGCAGAGAGAGGTCCATAATATCGAATCCTTTATTTCCATTGAAAACACGTGATCTCACCCTCTTCTTTAGTGGCATAGTCAAATGTATCCAGATGGCTGGATAACTGTGAAATATACATCTAAGTTAACTGGTTTAACTGCCTTCAATTTCTGTTTCTATCTAGTTGGTCGCTCATGTAGAAAGACCCCCTTGCATCTCAAGTGATTATTTTGAAGTCCAGACAACTATTTGTCTTCTCACACCTAGTTCATTACAGTATAACTCTACGGGCTCTTTGCTTGACTTATGCAAGTAATACAAAATTTAATAAAAATGAAATCAAAAGGGGTCTCTGACAATGAAAGGATAATGGCCCTGGAGTTCCTATGCTTATACTCTGGCTGGTGATAATGACCTTGTGTCATTACATTGACTTCTGTGAACTTCAGTACTAAAGAAAGAATTGCATCTGTTTTTCAAAGACCTTATTTACTCTAACATATCCTGAATGCTAATGCTTCCCTCTTTTTTTTTTTCTTCAACATGACACTACTTTTCCCCCTTCTGTGTTATGCAATTTAATTATATGCAGACCTTGAATGTCATTTTCTAATCCTTTGTGGTTCATTTAAAAGTCTTGTAAAATAAAACTAATTGGTGTGTTCATTAAAATGTCAGAAATATTTTTGAGTTCAATTAGATAGTACAGCAGTTTTATCCAAAGTGTGCTTATAGTACAGTAACTATGTCAGGAGGATGTAATTAACAGCCATTTAAATGAACAATTGTCTTAAATTTTTCTGGTTCTTCATGCATGATAACTTAATCAAACAGCAAAGTTCTTACAGGCTTATCCATTTGAGAGAAAGGTGAAACACTATAAACTCGTATTTAAAAAGTCAAATTGAAAGCCGTAAAACTACTGAACTAAAGAAGTCAACTCTATAAAAATGAAAAGCAGAAATATACTTTACTTCAATGTCAGCATATTACAGCTAAAATCCCATCAAAAACGGAGACCTAGGGCATGGTCACTAATTTTTGGGAAAGGCTAACGTTTGAATAGAATGAAGGTCAAAGGTCTACAGGTCTACATCTACAGATGTGCTCCATAAGTTGTGCTTGCATGAGAACATTTAAGACAATGGAGTCTTCTGCTCTATTTGGTTCTTATTTTGACATTAAATATCATTCACTTTTCCGTGAAGACCGCATCTATGTTTAGTTCTGGCTTTCGTGACCTTAACTCTAATTGTGCAAAAACTGCTTATTACATGATGTATTAGACAGGATTGGTCTTAATGGTCCTAGTGGGTAAGGAGACCATGGCTTCCAAAAGGGCTTTAGAAGTACAGATATCTTTTGGAAATGCAGGATCGCACTGAGTAATGGTTTTATAAAACCATTCCTGAAGTTGTTTAGCATTATTTTTATTATCTATTCCCATCCAGATAAGCCAATTTGTCAAAATAGACATTCTGTGGTAAAGTCTGTTTTTGCTGAACATCCTGAATGATTTTTTGTTTGCATTTCAGATTCACTGGGAAAAATTAATAAACTTTTTCCTGAATCACTTATGATTTTGTTCTGAAGTGTAAGCTAGTTGTAGTAGTTGTGCAGAAAGTATATGAAAGAAGGTTCACACCAAAACAAAACCTTTCAGTTGGCCTAAAGTTAGCTAGGAAGAGAACTTACAGATGATAAAAATATATCTGTCTGATTAGGTAAAAAAGTCTAAAGTCATCAAAAGTCTCCTGAAATGGAGAAAAACATTCCTCACCCACATTTAGAGATCACTGCTTCAGCTGAAACAATGATAACCACTGAGAACATGATCAAAGCTGCTCCTCCAGCTCCTGGAGCTTTAAATAAAGCTATGCAACAGCTGAACTGGAGCATACATGTAAGCGCTGACGTTCATCTGTGACAGGTGGGATGGTCGGCACCTGAATATGGTGCTGTTTCGTGAGGGATGTGTGAAAGCCCTTGGTCTGACAGTCATTGAAGGAGCAAGTGCTGTGCTTTGGTTCTTCCAAGCTCTGAAGGTTTTGTTCAGACAAGGAACCATGTCTTTCACAATAAGCTGCAGAGAGACAAGAGCATTGAATTTTCTCAGCAAAATCACCCTCTTGGCATCAAACCTTTGTGGCCAGCTCATGTTGGCAGTGGTTTATGGCTGCTCAGTGAGTCACATGGAGGTTTGCCAAAGGAGCCTGCTGCACGAGGGCCTGTGACAACCAGGGCTTTATAACTTGCCCAGGTCATGGTGCCTTTGTACCACCAGATTTGCTAATGGTGTTTATTGGCTGATCCACATCACTCTTGATACACCTGTATTATGATAGCCAGCTAGGCTTTCCTGGCATTGACCACTCTGGAAACTTTGTCCTGGCATGGTTCTTCCATTTCCACCTCTTGCAGCACCATTGTCCTCCCGGTTTATAGAAAAGTCTCCCTGCAGCCTGTGCTAAGGTGGGGACTTTGTGCTTTTAAAAAGGTGCATCCTTAATAACATGTTGTTGTTATTCTCCTGCACTAAGTTAAATGGACTGCAGATTCACCTTTCAAAGATAAAAGGAAGCAACACATAAAAGAATAGTAAATGTGATGCACAAACTCCTGTACAAGTTTTATGTTTCCCCCTTCCCCTGTTGCAAGAGTATAAATAAAAGACCAGCTCTGTAAAGTATTCTTCAGCACGATAAAACAGAAGAGAGATTAAGTTTCAGTAGGCTACCTTTGTGTTCGAATGTGGTGTTTGCAGTCTCTTCTCAAAGTGATATTAGCTGTTCTGCAAGCTATAAAGGAATTTTCAGCTGCTTTGTCTTGCTGGCTTTCATTGCTGTTTTTTAATTAAAGCTTAAGGAATTAAATGAACCAGGGATGCTGGGGTTACACAAGGATGAGAAAAGATCAGGCAGTCAAATCCACTGAGGTGCAATGGGGCACAGGCTGATTCTGGGATTATCATACTCAATGATTATTTTTTCCAGTTTAAAGCATAAACATTAATGCATTTTAAGCATCCAGGTCAGGATGACAAAGTACTATTGTCTGGGAGAATTAGATCTGAAACATATTGGGAGCTACTTTATTAAGATTTTGGGTATGATTTGCAAAAGACATTACAGCAGAAGGCTTCTTTTTGTTACATCATTTTGCACTGAGAGAAATTATTAATCAAATGCTTAATAAGAGATACACCTATTTGGAAGTGAACAGCTATTGTATGGGGCATAATTTGAACAGCATATCTGTTTATTAGGTACATACATTTGTAACACTGATTGTTTTGTTTACAAACTGTGGACACATTGTGTAATTTAGCTGTAAGCTGCCATATTTAACTGGGATAGAGGAGGAAATGAAGCTATCAGCCATGGTCCTAATATTTACAGGCATGGAACTCTACTTTTCCATTACTCTTGTAATGGATGCAGTTCTGAATTAATTTTTAGAACTGCCAGGAATAGCAGCATATTGGATTCGCTCACTGTTTTATTTTATGTTCTGTGTCCCTGCAGTGTCTCCTGATTGCTACTCATTAGAAACAGACTGCATTTCTGTTTACCAGAACAAAAATATTCCCCTTCCTCATCCTACCTTGCAATCCAAACTTTGCATTGGCCTTAAAAAGATGCAAATTAAATGATTGAAAGTTTTAAAGACTCTATCTTTACCATTTAAGCAATGATGAACATTTACTATGAGCTGGAAGGATTTTAAAATATGATTCATATGCCACAGGCAACAGAACTGCGATTACTCCTTTGCCTCATTTTCTTATATGGGAGGAATAGTATGTGTTTATCTGGAGCCAAATACAAACGTCCATTTTATTTCCAAGATGTGGTAGGAAAATGACTAGATAGTTAACTGGAGCTTGGGAGAGCCATGTTCTGTTTCTGGCTCTGTTACAAAGCTATGGTTTTTGTCTTGCACAGGATTTTTAATATATGTCTTTGTAGACCATTAGTATGGTATTAAACCTATGCAGCTTAAGATGACCTCTGTCTCCTGCAAATCACTGTGATGCATGGTAGCACTGAAGTCTGCTAGAGCAAGGCTGGGTGTAGACTACGGTTGTGCACCGGAGATGTGTGTAGGGCACTTGGAGGGCTCTTAGGGAAATGTGGGTCTTTGGTTTCACCTGGCTGCAAGTAACTTGCTGCTGGGGTGGGCGAAGTCAGTTCATGATTTGTGTCAGCAAACAAACTTCATGACTGGAGTACAGTTTTGTGCACGTGGAACCCTGTTAGCGAGCATTCCTCTGCAAAGCCCAGCCATGGCAACATGATGGATACCTACATAAAAATTACAGCAGTGGGGCCTGAGAGTGCTCTTCATGAAGCAGAACTGAGCCATCTCGTTTTGGAGGTGTTGAGCTGTGCTGTTTGGACGTCTATATTGGAGCACTGCTTGTAATGGATTTTGCAGAATATTCAGGAACTCCAGGTGGACCGTATATATGTCTCTGTGTATAAACTCATGGGTGAAATGTTATTATGATAACATAAAGAGTGAAAAAACAGACGGATCTCAGAAACTCTTTGGGATTTACTACTGTCAAGCCCAGACAGGAATTCAGGTGTGCAGAGTCTCAAAGGAAATATTTCTCTAGATCCATCCAGTCTTGGATCTCTCTATAAGCATCAGGCTCTGGTCTCTGAACATCACTCCTTTAATACAGCTTGCTTAGAATCACTTGGGAGCTGATCTAGATTTAACTGGTGGCCTGGCAGAGAAAACACTTATATCCTAGTAGCAATTGTCTGAAGCCAAATTATGTCTCATATACAGCACTGTTAAAATATCAACACAGGACTTTTATCCCAAAGATATGGATGGATAGAAATTACTTATCCCTGTAACTGCCAGGTGCTTGTTTGATAATCTAGCTGGAGCATAAGCTTTAATTAAGCCAAATTTCAAAACGACTGTGGAAAACAATGTGACATTGTCATATTCTATTTCTGTATTCAGAGCTAAAGTGGAGTTGCTAAGAGACAACATTTTTTTTAAATGGGACTCCTCATGAAATTTCTAATTAATAGTCAATGTCTAGTGTTTATATAACGATATTTTCAGCAGATCATATAGAAACTGAATTTTGTTTCCTTATTATAGATACAGAAGAAGTGAGGTGGGGAAAAATGAAGCAACCTCTCCGAAGACGGCAGCAAGTCAGCGGCTGAACTGCGAGTGATGTCCTCTGGCCTTTGCCTCCTCCAGCAGCTCAGATCCTGTGCAGGGTAGGGGTGATGCCACAACGCAGACCAGCTGAAAATACGCAGAAGGTGAAAGGAAAATTTCAAAGCTCTTTGTAATCCTTTTGAGTCTCTCCATCCTCTCCTCGAGTATTGTTACTGAGGCTTCCACTGGTAGCCACCTTTCCATTGCCAGCAATGGGGTCATTCTTGTAGATCTGCGTGAGTCACCATCACCTCTTTCTGAAGGCTCTTATTTATATAAAAAAGCATACCATGCTTACTATTTTTAACCCAAGTGATCGTGTAATTTTTTCCCAGTGCCAGTTAGTGAACCAACTTCATTGCACATTCTTTTACGTCAGTTTGTATGGTCTTTCAATAATTCAATTAGCTGCTTGCGTATCTCTCAAAATACACCACTCCAGATAGATACAATGCATAAAGGCGGCTTCTAGATAAATGTATGGACATCTTTCCACTGTATAAGTGGTAGTCGAAACCTTTACAGTCAGACTTCAGAGCACAACCAGTGAAGCAGCGATGCTATGAGGATATGTTCCCACTCTTCTTATGCATTCTTTTCATCCCTAGAGCCACTTAGCTACAGCCAAAGAAATATCTTCTTTGTACCTGAGAAATAATAAAATACTATTAAGGCTTATCACTGCCTTAGCCTTGTGAAACCCATTCTAAGCTTGCAGTGTAATTCTGAATAAGACAAACAGGATGAGGGATGCTTTAATTAGTGTATAGGCAGTTAAGCTCAATAAGTCTGGTCTCAATGAAAAGATCGCTGTATTGCAGCAACACATTTAAGTTTTCCACATTTATTTTTTTTTTAAATCAACTTCTGACTGATATTTGGTGTGATTTGACTTTTAAAATCAACTCTTTAAAGTGAAATGTCATTTTTTTCATGAACCTAGATGCAGAATATAAAAGCTCTGTGCTTAGTATAGGACCATCTATTTTTTAAACTTGACAGAAATAAATCTTACAATCAAGTCTATCCTAAGGATCCCATCTGAGAACCAGTAAGTCTAATATTTTGCATATGTTTTGGTTCAGATAAACTTCCACTCCAGAAAACCTTTTAAGGACAGGTCCACTATATGACTATGACTTGTCAGCTTCATTTTATATTTGTTTTCATCCTTATGGATCACAGCATTAAGGTCTATTTTGAGTGATGCAAGCAATTTTGTTTTGTTGCTTGGGTGTTAACTTTGTGACTTCACTGCCTGTATGTGTATTGCTTTATATTTTTTAAGGATCCCTGGTAGTAATAACTTCTTTATTTACATCTCTGGCACTTTATTTGCCTTGCACTGATTTCTTTGCTGGCAATGAAAGTGAAGAATGCTGCATGAATACCTTTGTACCCACTTGCAGCTTCACTTTTACTCCATAAAAATGCATACATTGTTGGGCTTTGCAGCTACTTATACATTCATTTTACTTTCATTTTCTCCCCTTTTCCCTGTAAGGTTTCCTGTGAATGCTAATAAGGTGACTTCAGGTATGTTGTGTGGACACGATGCTCTTCTCAAATTCTCCTGGGTGAACAACCACTGTTTCTCATCATGACCCCTGCCTGGTGCAATCAAAATCCAGAATCATTCTGTTCTGCACTTTGATTGAATCCTCACATTCGCGGCACTGCTTAGCCACGAACTCTGCATCGCAATCTGAAGGGTCACTCACTGATGTGCTGAACACTTCTGCTAGGCCTGCTAAGTGTAATTTATATGTTTCAACTCTTTCTCAGTCTGAACACTGGAAACTAAAGTCTCAGGGAAATCTGGTAACTGGTGCTGTGCTTTCCAGTTGGAGATTTCTCTGCCAGTTAATCAACGCAGTTATGCTCTGGTGGTATATTCATGATGAACATATATTGAGGCAGTTGTGACATGGCATGTTTTCCCTTGTTTTTTATGTATTGAATGTCAGTTCTCATCCTCTTTGTTCCTTTATTTCTGAAATAAAAGGTATTTAAAAAAAAAAATTACTGTGTAGAATATATATATATACTTGAAATCTGTCCAATTCTGAGCATGAAGAGCAAGAAAGGGTGCAACTGAGCTGAAAGGACAGATCACAAATCTCCTATTGTGCATACTGTCACCATTCCTTTTTTTTCTTCCTTGACCCTATCAATGAAGTTTTTTTCCAATAATTTTGAAGGAAGCAAATCATTTCCCCAAATCAATGCTCAGATCTGTCTAGCTTTGAGAAAATGATATTTTCCTGATCAGAGTGGTAACTGAAATTAAGCTGAAATTATGGAGGGACAGTGTATGGCTTGTCTTATATGAGGCAAAATGAGGTCAATCAATATTATGGCTTCTGGCCATCTACAGACCTATAGAAAAAATCTCATGGAAATCTCTGCAGACCTCGTAGAAAAGATCCATAAGCTGCCTTAGTCCTTTCATAACTGCTGTTATAAGTCAGTATAAGAGAGGCCATGTCCTTGGTAGTTTCTGCAGCATTTTCTCCTTCCGCACAACAGCTCACATAAGAAGCTGCAAATTGTGACTGAAGAGATGGGAAATGCTAAAACCAAACTAATTCTCTTTCATCATAATGTTGTTGTTTTCTTCCCAGGAAATTTATTTTATTTTATTTTATTTT
>VXAL01012916.1:17656-30258 GCA_013399475.1 Chauna torquata | reverse complement strand
AAATCACACAGCTGCGTGTGATTGTATTACTATCATTAAGTATTGCTTTACCTTTTTTATTTTATTTTTTATTTTATTTTTTTATTTCTTCAAATTGTGATTTGATCAGTCTCCTAAATGTTTCCATCAATGTGGGAGGGCAGCAACATGATCTCCTGGACCTGAATAGGGCAGGTACAGGGTTATGGGCATGTGGCTGACAGAAGCAAAAATGGGGACTGCCAGGTGGACCCATCCCCATTGGTTTAGCTTTCCACCCATGAGCACAGGAGACTAAACAACAGGATTGTATATTTAACAAGACTTATGATACAACTGCGTAATCTCTTGCCTGTGACATGAGCCCCTGCTAAATCTGTGCTGAAGACCATTACGGGTTTGCACTGCTGAGAGCTTGCCTAGGTGCCAGCTACATAGGTCAACAACCTGCAGTGTTAGCTGCAGGTGTATTATGAACATAGCAGAAGATGTGGACATAACATTTATAATCCATGTAGGTTTTTAATTGATGCTTTCATTTCTGGTGTCTGATATTTTAGCCCTGCATTGAATTGGATTGTTAGTAATACCAACAACCCTTCTGAGTCCTAGACCTGGATGCAATAAAAAAATCTACAGCACAAGTGACAAGATATTAATACAGGTTTTTAAAAATCTGTTTTGTACAAAATATCCTGTAAAGCACGTCTCTTATGGGAGAAACTATTTTCATGAGTATCTACACAGACGTTTAGTTTAGCTCAGAAATAAAAGGGCTCTTCATGACTCACTCTTGCTATTATATTATATGTAAAAATAGGCATGCCTTAACTCATTAATTGCTTTTTAAAAATAATTATTTTCTTTATTCATTTTTCACATTATGTTCTTAATGAAACATTTTTCTAATGATGCGTTACAAAAAATATTCCCTTTTTGTGCAATGTATTGAAGTCTGAGAAGAAAGAAGCCCTTGCTCTTGAAATCATAAAGCAGTAAATACAGAAACATTGCAAATTTCACATCTCATCAGACCTTCAGTTTTGAATCAAGGATAGTAACAAGGTTCATTTCTAGAGCAGGTAATTTTGACTATGAAGATAGCATCACAAGTCTCAGATTGATTAACCTTGATTTTTTCATCACCAGATATTGTATGAAACTGCACATTTTAGCCGTTTGTTTAGTCACAGCATTTAAATCCAGAATACAACTATCCTAAAAGGTAAGAATATTTAGATATCTTTTTCCAAAGTTATTTCTACTTGTACTACCCTTTGGGGGTATAAGGAGAGGTTTAACCACAGGGAAGCGAGATTTACCATACAGTGCTTCAGGTCCTGCTTTGGAAGAATGGGTTTGAGTGGTTGGAGGTAGGAGAAATAAGAAAGGAGGGTTGTTTTATGAATATGATATCATAAATGCTTGGTAGAAGGGTGAATAAAGTGTGAGGTCAGCACTTCCGTGTATTTCAGTATCTAACCTGGGATTTGTGTTATATCAAGTTATTCTAAAAATGAAGTAGTCCCGATGGGTTTTGTATCTATTGTTAAGGTTCCCACACGTATTAACCAAAATTCATAGATTTTGGGGCTTATCACAGCAAACTCTCAATACTGAAACTTTTTTTTTTTTTAACTGATGCATTCCCCCTGGTGATAAATTCAGGCGTTACTAATGGCTCCTTGCTTTTCTTGTTCACGTGAGTTAATAAGCCACATACTTAGGCAGGTTATTTTTCACAAAATAAAACAAAAAGCCTGTCCCATCCTTTGCTGAGAGATGCAGTCTGACAATGTGATGAGGGGTAATTATTTTGGTATTGATTCTGAAAGATTCAGATCTGTACACTTCAAAGGGTTAAACACTTTCTGTCTGAGCAAGAGTTAGAGCTATGAAGTGTTGGAGTTGCTATAGAAACAGTGCATATTTGATTCAAATAAAAGAGTAAACAACCTCTTTTTATATCTCAAAGCTAAATGAAATGTGGCCCCCAACTTTGTGAGAAGTTATTATAAATACTTTTAAATCACTCCAAAAAGATTTTCTTAAAAACAAAACAAAACAAACAAACAAACAAAACCAAAAAAAGAACAACCACCCTAAAGTAAACAATAAAAAAAAAGGGAGGGGGAGAAAATTCTGTGGTGATGGCTCCTTCTGCTCCATGGAAGATCTCATAGGCCATGGAGGATCATGGTGGCTTTGGAGCAGGATCCAGCACCTTGACCGGCTGCATGGTACAGCCAGGGTTCCTACAGCCTGGGATGCTGCTGCTCTTCTGACACTGATGCCAATCTGCTTCCCATTGCCATTGGGCAGAGATGGTCAATGAGGTCGTGCAGCAAGTCTTGACCTCCTGAGCTCATTAGAAAGCCTGCGAGATGCCATGGTCGTTCACTTGCTATCCAAAGCCTTCTGAGGCCCTTTCATCAGGTTTGGTTTTTGTGTACACACAACAAAAGCAAACTGACAGGGGGAAAGGAAGGACAATGCAGTAGTTCAGGGTATCATTTTTTCCCTTCTAACTAGTGAAGAGGGAAGGGACCACCCTTCAAACTCCCATCCCTCTCCTTTTGCAGCCATCTCACAGCAGTCATTTGACAATCAGAGATCGTTAGAGGCTGGTAAGAAATTTGTAGTCAGAATTCTTGGATTTTCTAGGAGGAAAACAGAGTCTTTATTAACAGATATGTCCTATGGGAATAATCTCCCACCTGCATGAAATTTTGACTTTTTTTAAGAAATCGTTTTTCATTTTCAGGTTGAAAAGTTAAAAATTTGGGGGGTAAAAGGGAGAATATTTTAAAAATATCTTTCCTCTTTAGGCCTTTCTACACAGGAACACTGATCACACCAGAGACAGTCGTCTGCATGTTGCTACAGACAATGTGCTGGGTAAATTTCTGCTGAACACTTCAGTCCTCCAAAACTTCATGTGCCAGCCCTATTGTGCTTTTTGTAACTCATTTTTGCTGTGCTACTCATTCAAGTGCCTCCAGATCACAGAGCAACACCAGTAACAGCTCCACAGGTGTTGTCCTTGACCCTTTCTCAAGGGAAAGGAAATATTCAACAGAAGGTTTTGTTTCATGGAGTTAAAGAAACACGACTTTCACTTAGAGCAGGAAGTAATCAGGTTTACTGGGCTCTGCCTTTCCAGCTGGAGCCCATGGTTGAAATTGCCCACCCTTATCCACCCATGTTGCAGGGATGAGGGTCCTTTGGGAAACATCTGCGTTTGCTCTGCCTGATCGGCTGGGCTGCAGCAGCCTCTAGGACTTGGGTAGTGACGAGACGTGGTTTTTTTTTTGATGGATAACTGCCAAGCAGCTTGTCTGAAGGAAGGGACAGAAACCCTTGCCCAAGAAAAAAAACAACAAAGAAAAACCAGCACATATAGGTTCACATGGTTTGTTCATATAGGTTTGACTGACAGCCTTTTTATTGCTGGAGGGAGTTGCGTGATTTTACTCTTTGATCTGTAATGTCTGGATGTGATCTTACATTGACTTTGGGGATAATTAATGAATCTCAGATTATTTGGAGGCTGAACCAGGAACATCTGTAGTAAAGCTGATGGTGTTGTGCCTGATGAAGAAACATAGTTACGTTATTGATTTCATACGTATTGACAAAAACCATAATGCTACCAGGTTTATTCTCACAGGCTGTCACAAGTTCAGTCCCTTTACAAATGCCAATTTAAATGGTGAAAATAAAACATTTTGTTCAACCCAAAACAGATTGTGATCGAGTTTTACTGCAGCCTTTCCACAGAGTGGAAGAAATACAAAACATCCCTTTTGTACCAATACTAAATCATTAACTTTTCCATTTTGATTTATATGAGAAACCAAAATATAAACATATTGTAACAGATCAAGTACTACTGGGATAAAACAGTGGGTAATTAACTTTTTTTTTTCTAAATTAGTAATTAAGCCACACTTAGGTTTTTCCTTGGTAAAAATTATCAGTAGGAAGAATTGAATCACAGTGGTTTTGCTTTCATATTCCCCAGAGGCTTGTTTGTAAAGAGAATATAAAAAAATTGTGTGGTACAAATGAGTGCAGAAGCCATACAAGAGCTGAAGCAGCAGAAGGGCACTATATGCATGGCAGCAGTGACATGTGAACTTGTAGCCGAGCAGTGAATCATATGTCTACATTTCTAGCACAGTCCTTTTTTGATTATTTTCCATGCAGCAAGTGACACTTACAGGCTCTAAGTTAGAACAAATCGTTTCTTTCCTTTTTTCTGCCCTGACACTTTTTGCACCTTCTGCAGAGGAAAAGGAGGTGTCAAACACACATGAAATGAGGTAACGTTGAAGGGATTGGGAAATAAATTGCTTGAGAAGTAAGTGGTTTTCTCGTTCAAACTTCTGTGCTCTTTCAGAGTTTGGTGGCTTTTGCTCTGACATGAGCTCCTTGAGAAGTTCCAATTTTCCTTCAGTAAAACTCAGACAAATGCTGTTCAATATACAGCAGGGCTGAAGAAGAGGGAATAGGAGCAAACTGGCAAAAAAATTGGGCTTGTCTGGCTTTTCACTCCTGTGCTGCTGCATGTGTGATGGTTGTGATGCTTTAACTCCTGTGATCCTAACATGGAAACATTCCCCACTGTGAGAGCTGCTGGTAGGTGCTTGGAAAGCGCTACCTACACATCTTTTTAGTGTCCCCATCCATTCAAGTTTCTAGCAAATGAAGTCAGTACCTCTTTCTTCAGCCTTCAAGATACACCTGAAGCTTTCAAGAGGAGATCCAGGCAGTCAGACACTGCTGAGATCAGTGGTCACATGAGCTGGTGGCCAGCAGAAGCACTGGGAACACTGGGAACACTGGGAAGTTATGGAGCAGCAGCTGACTTGGGGCAGTTGTTTTTGGAGGAGACAAGCAGCGAGTGAAGGAGTTTTCAAGATGAGGTTGGAAGACATGACGGGGAGGTGTAACAAGTGAAAGAGTATTCAAGACGAAGCTTAGAGGTGGAGGTTAGTGGGTTATGAGGGAAGGGATATGAACCAAGGGAAAAGCTGACCACGCTGGGTGAGAAGAAAGAAATGCGGCTCCCAAAAAGCAGCCTCAAGGCAGAAAGATTGTAGAGGAGCATTGGGCTCAATGGAGTTTTGAGGTAGTAAATAGGAATTTTGGGCTGTGCTGTGATCTTGGTGGGAAGGGGTGGGGGGGTGGGGGGTATTCAAAAGACACCTCCACACTTGGGCACCTGTCACTGGGATTTAATTTTAGTGAGTGTCTGTCCCCACCTGTCATCTTTTCTGCTGCTGAAAATGTGGTAGTTGGAGACTGGTCTGGGTTTATTTTGCAAAGTCAGCATGTTTGTGTGACACAGGGATCTTTAACACCTGCAATGCCTTTAAGATCTCAGCAGGCATTGAAAGCAAACTCTCTGGATTTGTTTGAGATCAGCAGATGAAGGTTTCCCAGGAGAGATTTTTCTTTCAGCTAGAATCTATTTTCAAGCTGCTTTTTCACAGCAATCTCGCAACTTCTTCCAAGCCACTTTTATTTTAGCTCGAAAAGCTTTTAGGTGATGATAGCCCTGGTTGGGAAGGAGATAACAGACTATGCAATGGCTTCACTGATGTTCACTTTCCTTTAAACTGTGCAAGGGGCCCCTGACCATATTCTCTGAGCCCTCGTTAAAAGGCCCGAAATAAGAAAATATAGCAGGTCTCAAATTTAAGCCTCTGCTTTAGAAGCTTTGATCTTTGATATACCTACGCATATATTGTATTTGCAATGCAAAGATTGTTGATATGAGGAAATTTGTCAAATGATAAGACTGGATCCCAGATGAATTTTGCTGTGACCACACATAAGAATCCAAAACTACCTGGAGTTTTTCTCACTTGTCAGGAAACGACGGCTCTTGCTGTGCGCATGGTTATTGCACATGCTAGATCCCAAAATAAATAGCTCTGGAAACCATATCTCAGCCACACAATACTGTGCACTGAGACAGATACATATGAAGAGGTGAACTCAGCAGGAAACACTTGAATAAGCACTTAGTCATATATGGCCTTTAAAAGCAGAGTAGTATATTTTCACCAACATCATTCTTTGCAGAAGGAACATTTCCATTAATTGCATTACAAAAAATATTGAACATTGCCAGCAACTCTCTGTTTTCTGCTCTGTTCAGTGGCTCTTTCCAGAGGAGAGGAGAAGTGAGTAAAAGAGGAGATTACCTGTCAGAGCACGGATTTGGAGTGAATGACTTGGATTGTTAAAATGACAGAGTACAGCCATTTCTGCCTGCCAACTGCATTTGGCTTCTGGGTGTCACACTTACTTTTATGGATTTTTAGCTTTGGTTTATTTGCACTGAATTTACTCTTATGGATTTTTACTTTAACTCTCATAGGCTGCTGGAAACAAGATGGTAGATTATAGTGTGGGGGGAATAGTCTTGCCATTTGTATTTGCTTAACTGCATAGAGAGCAGATACGTTTAACGTGCTAGAGAGGAAGAGAAGCAGCACCAGCAGTGATTGCAGGAGTTAGTTTTCCAGAGAGTAATCACCCCATAAGCAGATCCATGACTACTTTCCAAAATGTGTATGTGGTAAACTGATCTTTCCAGTATTTAATAACTTTGGGATCAATATGAGAAGATATCCATCTCTTTTCGTCCCAAGCTACGCGGCAGCAGCTTATTGGGTGGAGCAGCCTTTTTTAACCTCAGCTCTGGGGGTTCTCAAGCCCATGAGGGATTTAGATACCAAAAAGTCAGGCGTGACAGGACCTGGGTTTTAGGGTCTTGATATCTAGTTCTGAGCTTTCAGTATGATTCACTTTGAGAGTCTGAACGAACCTCACAGCAAGTGCCAAGGTAATCAGTGTGCTGGGAGGAAAACCCTGAAGTGGCCAAAAGGTGCAGGTTTCGTGCACGTTTTGTGCATGTTTTTTCCCCACAAGAACTTACTGAAGCTCTTTTTTTTTTTTATTTTAGATTATGCAGTTAGAGAGGAGGTGGCAATGCTACCCATTTTTATCACGGAGCCTATACATTTGTCTAATTCTGCACTTGGTAGGTGCTGTAGGTTTCATCTCACATCCCATACATTATGATGTCTGTGTTCCAATTTTAAACTAGCTAAAAAAAAAAAAAAAGGGCTAGCACTTTTTTTTTTTTTTTTTCTGTTATGGTGGGTGTGTTTCTCAGTTTTGTAGCTTTGGTTGCCCTAAGGAAAAGAGCTGATGAGAGAATCTTCTGTGTCTGTCTGTCAGGCCTTCTGTCTCACTCTGCCCCTCCTCCTACATCTTCTGAGTCCAATGGCCAATTTCAACCCAGTAAATAGAAGTTAAGAGATCTCTGACGTAGTGGTCTTTCTTTAGAGCTCCTTGAAGTAAGTAACTAGATAAAGATGTGAGATGTTGTTAGTCTCTCAGCTAAGCAGAAGATGCAGCTTAAGATCAGTCTTTTTTTAATAATGGAGAAAGAACTTGAGGGAGTGACTTTAGAAATGGCCTTGCTGGAAAGGTGTCATTTGCAGCTTCCATCTGACTCAGGTGAGAGCAGTTTATTTCAAGGCTACAGATAATGAACTGAATAAACTTTCTTTATTTCATGGAAAACACATTACCATAAACTTTCTGCATTCATGGGAAACAAATGAAAGCCAACCTCTGATTGCAGTGAAGAGGAGAGAAAATAAAAGAGCTTTCCCTTGTTCTTTTACACTATTAAGTGGCAGAAAATTGCAAACCACTAGAAAAATAACCCATATCCTATATGTGCACTTATGTCTTCCAGCCTTTTTACTGGGAGGTGAGACTCTCCTCCAGCACATCTCCTCCAGAGGGGTGCACATGGGCAGCTTATGCCACCCCAGTGCTGAGCCCGTTGGCTCTGCTTGCAGATTTAGCAGAAGCTTGTTTGAATGCCGCCGACTTCCAAAGTGTGCGTTTTCAACTGTGGGTACTTTTGCCATCCTGCCAAGACCAGGAACTTCCAAATGAGCAGTCACAGCAAAACAACTTATAATATCAGCTGTTGCAGGAGGTTCCAGTGAGTTGGAACTCTATTTATTATGTGCTTGAGAGACTCATGGAATGGCACAGAGCTGTGCATTAATACATGGGCAGTCAGAAGACAGACAGGGCAGATGCTGCATTAACCACAGCTCATTGGAACTGGAGAACAGCAAGTCCCTCTCCCTGCCTGTCTGAGATGGTCAATTTGATATCCTCTTTATGTAATCCCCAAGAAGCTTGCTAACATGCAGGTGTGATTTAAATCCTTTTTGAAATGGCTGGCAAGCAGAGGAGGGCAGGGTTTCTCCTGTTAAGTCACTCTAACTAACCCGCTCTGTCTCCGACACAATCACGGGTTCACTGTCTGATCCCATGCGGCTCCCGTAGGGGAAATCTGTTCATGAGCAAGCGGCTGGGAAGTTTAATCAGTGCTGCTCTTCTGCTGGACCGGAGCAGGCAGAAGTGAGCCTGTGAACAAGCCACAGTGCCAGCTCTAGGTCTCCTTCCTTAAACTGTCAATTAGGGTTGTGCTCTGGAGAGCGGGCGTGCAGGTACTCCTGCGCTCCAGCAGCTCAGCTGCGGCAAGGTGACACAAGCAGGGGGACGGCAAGCAGACAAGGGGCAGTGAAAGGAAACGGTGATGCTGAATATGAACATGGTTTACTCCTGCACTCTAGGAGAGTCTTCAGCAACCTAATTCTTTCCATTGCTCTAATTTTCACTCTAATTGTATTCATAGGTTCCATATTAATTATTTTCACTCCGGTGTCTATACCTTCACAAGCCACCACTTCATTGCAGGATTAAGTAACTGTCAGGTCTTCAGTAGATTTGTTTATGTTTTTCCCCAAACCTCATTTCAAATACATTACAAATGGCAGAAGCAAGGACTTACGATATCCAGTTTCTTGTTCTAGCTAAAGTATTTCCCTATGCATAATAATGCTATACTGATTGGATCATTATTTTTTTTGAAAATTATCATCTTTGTTTCTATGAAAACTTGCATAATCATAAATCTTTGTATGTACATAACAATGATTAAGATTAGCAGCTTGAGTTTCACCTTCAGTGCCTGCAAATTAAAGCTTAGTGGATGAGACCATTTAAATGAAAATAAAGTGAATTAGCTGCATTTTGTTTTGGTTAATTTTTGGAGCACATATGGTATCTTATCTTTTTGTATTATAGATACACTGTTTCTGGATTTGCACATGATGATGAATACTGGTTGGTTTCCTCTTCTGGTACCTTATTCTGATTTAAAATAAAAAATAAAAAAAATCTGTTATTATCCAGTAAGATCGATCTGCCTCCTATAGAAGGAGCAGCCTTCTATAGGAATACAGCTTGTATTTTCAATTTAACTTGCTATTAGCCTATTACTTGAGCACCTCATTTTTCTCCCACTGGAATCACTTGAGGCTTGCAAATCTCTCTGAAAATGCATGACTTAATGACCTCTAAAAAGTTTGTTGTTGTTGTTGTTGTTGGTGGGGTGGTGTTTTGTTTTTTTTTTTTAATTAATGTTTTCTTGCTAGTAATGGAAATTTTTAATGTCCATTAACCAGAACTGTAGAGAGGAGAGCAGGAACAGCTAAGATACTTCTGATCACTTTGTTTGAAAGTAATCTACGGACAAGGGAAACAACTGACAAGTACTGTACGTTTCTCCACTATGCATCAGATGCGACATCTGCAAGGAAGTAATTTATCATTGCATGTAATTGCTTTTTTATGTGATTTAAAGCAATTCATTAGTGTGGTGTTTGAAAAGTCTCTCTAATAAGCCTAAACATTGAAGACTTTCAATTCTTTCTTCCCATTTCCTTCCCCACTTCCACTATCAAAATAAAGTGAAATTGCATTAGTCCATTCAGAAGGAAGACAAAACAAGGTTCTGTGGAAAATAATTGACAGGAGGAAAACATGAACGACTAGTTGAAACAAAACTGTCCATTTAATCATTTCACCCAGTTCTGCATCAAGGATAAGCAAGACACTAGTACACACAGAACCAGAGCTGGTCATGAATTAACACATCTGTATGGAGGATCACTGTTTGTAAAAACAGAGAAAAAGGAAACACTGGACGGGGTGGGGAAAATACCAAGCTGCTTTTCAGATATCTTCTACTGAACAGCCTTCCAAATTTACCATAAGTCAAGCAATTGGTCTGGGGCATGTTTTGCAGATGGATCTACAGCAGCCCATCTTCATCTGGGCATGTCTGAATCTGCATGACAGATGGTGCAAACACACTGACATGTATTTTCTGGATCAGAAGGTGGTTTTTTTTTTTTTCTTTAGTCTTCCATCAGTCCTTTGGCGATGTAGCTCTTGGCAGCAATAGGTGGATGAGGAGTGACAAAGTATCAGAAATAAGTTAGATTCCTTTGTTGGATTTTTATCAGAGTAGCTTTGAACTGAGTTATATCTAATCCTCTTTCTTATTTCTTTGGCAACATGCTGCAATGCTAGGAGCTCATGGAGGAGACATATAACCAGGAAAAAAAAAAAAAGTTTATTTGCTTTTTGATGTGTCAGTTAACCCACTATATCATTATTTTGTATTTCTTATTCTGTGGAATATGGAGAAACAAGGAAATGACTAGTAAAGAAATAAATTAATGAGGACTGTTATGGACTAGTGCTTTTTTCACTGGATCTTGAAAAGTAGGATTCAAGCTGTATTTCTGACACTGATATTGACTGTCATAAAATTGTAACGAATTTTTTTGAATTCAGGCTCAGAAAACAGTATGGAATAGGAGGCACAGATGGAGAATACTTTGGGCTTGTATGAAGGGCAAAGAAATTTTGTCATTTGTATGGGAAGTACATTAACTTCTAACCTGCCTTGACTGTGTCTGCTCTGCCTAGGGAGAGTGTCTGTAAGCATTTATTTGTCCTCTCTCCAAATGCTTGGCCTGCTGCCTGTGGGTATCGTGCCTGAGGATGTGGAGTGGCATATTGGCACTCCAGACCTGTTTAGATCCATGTGCCTCACGTGTCCTGGTAAGTGTGTATGTCTCAGGTATGTTCAATGCTTTCTTGCAGACTCATCATCTGCAGTGGATATGCTCCTTCATTTAAGAAATGGTAGAAATGTGGGCCACGATACTTAAATAAAATTTGCACTGAATTGTACCAAGGAGGAATGTTAAAAATGCAAACATAGAAACTGCCTGTTCTTTGGCTTTAGTCCTGTCTTTCCCTCAACACCTTCCTCCCACTTTAGGGATTTGTGCACCAGGAATGCAGCATTAAACACATATTGCCAATTATTTCTATTCAAATTCAGTGCAACTGAGTGCACAAAAGAAGAAAACTAGCCCTAAGGAAACATTTGGCCAGTTGTTTTCATGATGTTAAGTACATATGTAGGCATTTTGTGCTTTATATTGCCCAGTGCTGCAGCCCTTCAGAGGCCTGAATGCTTTCTGCTCCTTAACAAATGTATCCATTAAGACTTACTGTGTATTGTTTTTTTAAGTGATTTGAAGTTTTTATTGATTTTATTTCTATCATTGATCTTGGTTTAGAACATGGCTTCAAAGGATCATGCAATAAGGAGAGGATTAAAGTTGATAACTGAATATAAACTGACTCCATTACTCTGAGTGCAGCCTGCCATTGAAGAAAAGGGCTAGTGATGTCTGGTTTTAACTTCTCTATATAATTTTTCTCCATATTGAACTCCCAGTAGTTATCCTAGTGCTGTCCTTGCTCTGGGATTATGTTTTTCAGTGTAAGGCAAGAGAGTCTTACACAGGAGGATAGTGGCAAATGCTGCTCTCATGAGTTGGTGATGATCTGAGTCAGGAGACATAGAGAGGTGCACATCCTAGAGTTTAGATTTATCTCAAGGCTGTAACACTTTGTTTTCCACCATCAGTTGGCTGTTACTTGGACTAATGTGTAGCTAAAAGTCATGCTTCCTTGAAAAACTGTACCGATACTTTGTCAAAATTTGAAACTAGAAACAGGAAAAAAATGTATCCTCTTGTCATCCCTGTCCCCCCATTATTCAGAGGGGATGAGAAAGGGGCTATGCGTTGTACGGGAATGAGTGGGGCGTAGTAACCTACTGGTCAAAACTGTTGTATCAAACTAACCATGGTCCTCTCCTTGCCCACCATCAGCTGCAGTGTAGGGACAAATAGAGCTGTACAGAAGTGAAGATGCTCCATACTTGAATCTCAGATGTGGGAACGTGGTGAGTTACTAGAGTTTTTGTAGTTTGCAGAGAACATACAGAGAAACGTTGCAAGAGAGTATCCAACTGAATATGCTTCTTTTGACTGAAAAATAAACAAAAAAAAACCCCAAGCAACTAGAATTCTTATACATGCTTCACATGCAGCCTGAGTATAACCCAAACAGGCTACAAATTGAAGAAGGCAATGAATTCATGGAGGAAATTAGCTTACCTTTTACCTCTTCTTTGTTACTGCCAGCATTCATCAGATCAAAGTTTCTCTGCATACCCACTGAACCAATCAAAGTGTGGCTGCTTTTAAAAAGATACCCATACACAAGTTAAATGTCTGCAATTAATTTTTTTTTCTCTAGGGATTTTGCTTGTCATCATTTTATTTTCTAGTTTTGTATATTAT
>VXAL01012916.1:0-17589 GCA_013399475.1 Chauna torquata | reverse complement strand
TATTATTATTTTAAGTCTTCAAGAAAATGGGAATGAAGACAGCCACGTCTTTTTGGGACCTTTAGTTTCTTGGTTTTAGTCTTTGCCTCAATGCCTGTCAAAGTTTCTAAATGTAGGACAAATCTGGCTGCATATATACATTTTTGAGGGCAGATGGCAGCAGAGGAATGGCAAACACATTTTTTTCAAGTATCCAGCTTAGAACATACCTCCAGCAAGGCTGGCTATTTTGATGGAAAAGTGCAAAACACTAAACCTTGAAAAGTATGGTAATTTGATTGTTCAGAAATATTAGAAGGCTGTGGCTTAATAGCTCTGTATGTATTATGTGTTTTGATACCACATATCAATCTTGGTTCTGCTAACTTAGTTTAAAGTAATTAGTGCAATGCTTTTAATTTAATGAAGCATAATATCAATTCAGTGGTAAACATGACTGTGATAATTTTTGTGCTACCCTTAAAGTAGCCATCAATTACATGCTCCTATGAGCTCAGACCACCTTCTTGAATAGTCTGCAAAGATAAATTACTGACCCTTGCTGCACAAAAGACACTTGCTTGTATTGCTGTTTCACTGACCTTAAGAGGATATGATTAGGAACAAACACATCCCTGACATAGATCCAAGAATATTGAAGCTAAATCAAATTATTCATTAAGAATCTTCAGTGGAAAGGTTATCATGATGTATTTAAAGGCAGCCAAAAACTGCAACGATGTTTTAAAATATTGACCATCAGAATAAAGTGTGCAACATGACACCTCAGTTACCTGTACAAGTCAGCTGAACAACAAAGACAACTGGACAACTTACTCAGAGTAGCTTTCCACCACAGTGATAATCCCACGGTCTGTCCTTGCCAGAGGAAATTCAGATATAACCCCCCCTGGCAGGAAAAAAAAAAAAAAAAGATTCCAATTCCAAGAGAAAGGATGACTCAGTGATAACTAGTTGTATCCAACTCCTAGATCCAGATTTTAATTCTGCGTACAATTTTTTTATTCTGTAAGGGGTTTGACTGGTGTCATTAATTCATACATACTTTGAAAGCAAAAGTCTAAGATATGATTAGGTCTATAAGACATCTCTGCTTTTGCGATAACAAGATTTCTTTCTTTTTCTTTTTCTTTTTCTTTTTCTTTTTCTTTTTCTTTTTCTTTTTCTTTTTCTTTTTCCTTTTCTTCCAGTCTCAACATCCACTTTTAAGAAAAAAAAAATAATAATAATAAAAAGAATCCCCTAAGCTTCCTTCCCCAAATCACTATTCTTTTTTTTTGTGGTGTTTAAAGAAGAGGGATCAAGAGTGTGCCTGGGTAGTTCAAATTCTTTATTCCATCATTCAGTAACTGTATATGTGCCACTACCCTCCCATTCACCTGGCATTTGGCTTTGTTGGATTCCTTTGAATAGCTTCATAGTGTCTCCTTTCATCTAAACTTATCCATGTAATTGGCAAACTTTTCCACATTTCTGCTCCTCTCCTAGTCAAAAAAAGAAAAAAAAAAAAAAAAGAGGTCTGTACATTTCTGCCTGAGTATGGAAATTGTGCAGCTCCTAAGTGTTTTTTTCTTTTCTTTTCTTTTCTTTTCTTTTCTTTTCTTTTCTTTTCTTTTTTCCTTCCAATGATTAAAGTAAATCATTCTTTTCTACTATTTTACCTCTTCTTACAAGACTGCTTAGTTTGCGTTCTCTAGAGGACTTGACAAAAGGCTTTTGAAAATCCACATAAATTACTCTGACTAATTTTATCCATTATTTGTTGCTATTCTCATAGAATCCTAAGAGAATAGAGGGCTCTGATTCTTCCATCAGAGAAGCCACATGAGTTTGTCCTCATGGCAACCTATACTTTTCCTTAGATTGGAAACTTTTGGACATAGGGACTGCCTTCTCTGTTATTTTTTGGAAAAGTACATCACTTAGCCAAATTAGGTCCTCACTGAAGTGTTGAGGCATTATTGGTGCACTGCAAGCACTACTGTCACAATAATCATCTTGTAATGATTATTCCACTAATTCAGGCTTGGTATCTAATTCTTAGATATCCTCATAGGCTTATTTTAAAGACGAGTAAAGCACCAAAATGCTTTCTTACTTGCTGAAAATCGGTGGTCATAACCTGTGTGTACTGCACATATGACAAGAGCACTGCTAGCTTTTTTTTCTTTAGCTTTATTTGCAGTCTTCAGACTTCCAGTACTCCAATGAACCTGACAAAACCACCAGGACTAATTAGAAAATCATTCTAAATCATTCTAAATAAGAATAATTTCCTAATTATTCCTGTTTCGTCTTACAACTGTTATTATTGCACTTTTCTGTTTGACTGGCTTAGATTTCCATGTCCTGCAAGCTCAGTCAATAGTCTCTTTCAACCTGAATTATTCTGCAGTTCTGTGATAACAGCTTAATAATAGGTATGTCTTCAGCCACTTATCTATATGTTGTTTATTGTTTTAGCAAGACACACTAGGAGTACATGGAATCTTTCAAAGGGAAGACTCTGTGCTTCAGTTTGCATCCATTGCTTCTTGTCCTGTCACTGGGCACCACAGAAAAGAGCCTGGCTCTGTCCTATTTGCACCCTCCCTTCACGTATTTATAGACACTGATAGGACTCCCCCAAGCTGTCTCCAGGCTGAACAGTCCTAGCTCTTTCAGCCTGTCCTCATAGCAGATATGCTCCGGTTCCCTCATCTTCATGGCCTTCATTGGACTCTCTCCAGTAGCTCCATATTGAGTCCCTTTCCAAACTGGATTGTGATTTTCCAGGTCCAGTTTGCAGCAGCAGCCTCTGAATCAGCAGGCATTGCCACAGAGTGTATGGCCATGGCAGGAACAACTTGTATCCTCTTTCAGCCTCTTCTTTCCTGCCTCTCTCCTAGGAATAAAATGGGACTACTTTGAAAGAGTCGTTCCTGACAATGGATAGTGAATGCTTTTAGACTCTCTCTTCATCAGAGGAGCTTGAGTTGGATTGAGTTTGTCTTTCATAGAAGATTTGACTTCTGTTCTTTCCAAGGATGACAGTGCTGAAGCCATTAAACTCCTCAGCATGTCTGTGGCTATCCTCATTTAGCAACAGTTTGCAGATTCATCAGTGCACAGGATGTGATCTGGTGATTGCAGAAGACTGAAAATGATGGTACTTGTAAGGCAACCTTGCAAGTGACAGCCATGTGCTATTTGCTGAGATACCTTGTGCAGTTCTGAGATAGACAGCAGATGTTTCTTATAACAAACAGGCAATATCCTCTTATATGACTTTGTTCTGCTGAGTTAGGCTAGTTGATATCAATCTTTGATCTCATGTATAAGTACTAGAGTTCTAGGCCACTTTTGTTGCCTAATTAATATACTGCTGAGAAATTAACTAAACTGTGAAGAGTACCAATGAGGGGTAGCATTCATCTGTCATACAGCAGCTGTGATACAGATCACTGATAGAAAAAGTATCCTGGAAAATGGAAATTATTTTGTCTGTTTTGTTGGTGGCTAATGGAAAACAACAGACAGAAAATTTGAAGCTAAGCCTTGCGAGGCGATAAATGACACAATACATGTACATGAAGATGCACTAGTTGTCAGAGTTTTGGTTTCTCATATCATTAAACAAATAAATTACTGTTCCATTTTGGTGATCTGTACTGGAATAATCTCAGATAATATGCTGGATTACTTAAAAATAAAGTACTTCGGTATGCTCCCAGATTTTAATAAACAATATCTTTGTTTTGTCAGAAGTGTTTAGATATTAAAAATGTCAATATGAATAGTTTGCATGATCAAATTTCCAGAACACAAGTCTAATGGTTATGGAAATTTTGAATAAGATATCTCTTTGTAGCACTGTATTGAATGTGATATACTCAATTTGATTTTAATTTTTAAAAATTCTTTCTGTTTTCTCAGTAACCTATATCTTACTGGCAAGTTTCTATAACGTCAACTTAAATTACAATTGCAATTTTCTTATTCCCATTTGTGAATTTCTAACAGCTGACATCTGGTTGCAGAATTCTTATGATATTTCATAGACAAAAAAACAAAACATATCTTATGCTCATCTAAAATACATAAAATTAACAGTTGTTAATTTTCATCCTTAGTACCCATTTTGGAAATGTCAAGAATTTTCTTCACCACCAACTAACATCCATAGATTCTAATACATTTTCTAAAACATACAGCAGTAGAATAAAGATATTATTCCCTAACAGAGAATGACATTTGCACTTAAACGTGTGAGAACATTGACAGATTTGGAGAATATTCTACATACATACATACATACACACACACACACGCAACTGTTTGCAGTTCTATTAGTTTAACCCTCTTCATATTCAACTCAAATACTCGTGTTCTCATTTACTTTTTCCTCTGATTTTCTTATTTTAATATTTAGGGTATTTTTGCCTATTTTTTGTATGTGATGTTGCATGATTTTCTGGACAAGATGAGAGTGAAGCTATTGTATGTTAAATTTCCATATCATGTGTTTGTGTTTCAAGAGGTTGGAAGATGTGTTTCAGTGGTGTTTTTGTTTGTTTTGTTTTGTTTTGTTTTGTTTTGTTTTAGTGTAATGTATTTCAGTGACACTTTCTTCAGTAAAGACTTGTAATTAAAGAAAATCATTTAAAAATGCACGGGCTTATACAAGTTCAGAGCAATTAGGCTAGGTAATTAGAAGCATGATAAAAGGGCTGCATGGGGAAAGGAATTTAAACCCTCATTGAACTGTTACATCAAAAAGTGAATAAGAAAAAGAGTAAATTAAAAGCAGAGCTTATAGCTGGTAGGCAAAAGATAAAGCCAATTATTCCAGAAAAAAAAGGAGTGCATGCTTATTTATCTAGAGCTGCTACTTGTCACATGTAATAAGGTCACTGAATGTGCAGGTAGTGAACTTACTGTTAACTTCACTTCCTGGTACCAAGTTATTGTCCTATCCTGTTAGCAGATGAACACCATCAGCCTTTCATATGATGCCTTCACAAAAGACTAACCTGCTGCATATTAATTAAAGAGCATAATTTCCCAAAACAGGTATATGAAAAACAACAATAACAACAACATTCAGACTAGTTAACATGATCAAAGACTGCATCATCAAGTGGTTATTTTGAAATAGATGGGAACTGGAGCTGGGAAATGACCTTTTTTTCATTATTATTATTTTTTTCTTCTCATGAAGAATGATTTTTTCAGTGGTTCCTAAGCATGTATTAAATGCTAACTGCACTTCAAATAAATAAGCAATCGTGCAACTAGGTGAGTTTGCTGGCATTTGATAAAGTTTGAATTGACACTGAAGCATTTCCTTAGGCGGTACTTCAGTGGGGCCCTCAGCCTCTAATGAGCCAGCCTGTGGTGAGCATAATGCTAGAGGGCTTTGAAAGCCACTTTTTCATTCATTCCCTGTATATAGCATGACCTGATGGAGGTGAAAGCTCTGTGGTAAAGCATTGTAATGTATTAAATCCCAATTCATTTCTTGGTCTTGCTTCATTTCTTCATTCTTATGGATTTGGCAAAATTGCTGCATTTTCCTACGCAGTAGCTTCTCATTTTTCATTACAAAGCAGAAATACTATTTCCTTTCTCATGTGTTGGTTGCCTATTTTTAATAGTAAGATCCTGGGCCACTTCTGCATATTTCTGTTGTGACTGACACAAGGGGTCCAGTGTGTCTTTAGTTCTCTCCAGAATAATACCAGTAATAACAGGAGTATTGGGAAAAGAGGCTAAGGGGATCAGTTACGTTACTCTAACACAACAACAATATTTTCATGAACACATACTATACTTAAAGATTGAAAGATCAGCCCTTTGTAGCGCAGAGGACCTATATGCTGAAAACTTCCTTCCTTGAGAGAAGTATAGAAAATGCCACTGTGTGATTCGCACTGAGTTCCTAGAAGGCGATGAATAAATTGTCATGGCCAGGAGAAAGGATTGCTGTGTCCACACTTAACCTTACTGCTGTGAAGGCGTTCACATGTCACTGATGCCATGGGACCACTTATGATGATGACAATGTTATTTAATTAATTTTAACTTGTGTGTTTGATTATACTGCCCTCTGAAGCAGCCATTAGAAATGAGATGCAGGTCTCCCTGGGTTCATTTGTGGTTAATTAGTAATCAGATACATTTTTATCAGCACACCATAATGGCATTTGACAGAAAAAGACATTTAAAAAAAATATTGATTTAATGAGGGTACATACGTTTTCTTTAATGACTGCAAATGGTCAGATTATTTAAATCAAAAACTGTAATAAAAATCCCCTCCTTGTAAGCACATCATCAACAAATGTTGCCCTGGTAATCAACTTACTGATAAAACAGCAGTAAAGCAGCTTAATTGTGCTCCTTATATTGTCATAGATTTCAAGACCAGAAAGAACCTTTATGACAGTCTAATCTGCACTCCAGATAACCCCGGCCAGAAAAGTTCATACAATAATTCTTCTGTCAAGCATCTAATTTTGTTGAAGATGGAGTATTTAATTTAGAAGCCTGGGAAGCTCTGCTGAGCTGCAGCAATCCAGTGCAAACATTAGAGGCATTTACATCCAGAGCTAGAAATTCTCCTAGACAGACTGAGCACAACGCTATAGCTTGAAAGCACAGGCCAGGTGATGCTGTGCTTCATCCTTACTTGAGCTGTACCAGGGCTGTGCATGTCTGTGGAGAGGGAAGCGGTCTCCCCGTCCCATCCCTGGGCTTAATAGCTACAGAGGCTGGACTTCACTCCCGTGTAAATGATGTCTATGTCAACAGCAGCAATTTAGTGATTCTTATGGGGGATTTTTTAAAAGAAGTTTAACTGATTTTCAATAAAATGATATACAACTGAAGATGCTTCTTCAGTAAAAAAATATTTTTTTCCTTAAGAAACAGAGGAAGTAACTTCAGTAAGGAAGGAAAGGACTAGGCCATTTTCTCTTTTAATTCCTTACATTTTCCTGGATGTTTCTTAGTCTCTCCTGTCTTGTATGAGTTTGTAAGAGCAGTCAGAAGCATTAATTTAAATGCTTTTATTCAATCATTAGTAGCAGTTTGATTCTTTCCCACTCATAGTATATTTCACTGGCATTTAGAGCAACAGTACTTGAATTGTGATTAAACAAAAAATATTTAGGAATCTGAGTATTTTTCTATATGTATTTCTGACCTTACTCTGTAAACTTTTATCCTCTTTTGGGGTAAGTCTAGCTCTGATAAAGGCTGGTCAGTAATAACACTATGCAGTGGTTTCTTGTTTATTTGCGGAGCATTACCAAGTTGTCTAACCTGCACCCCACAACATATACCTCATTACTGACCTGAAAGGTTGCCTACCCAGCAAGAGTGTACGCCACGTTTTCTGCATAGATCTCCTTGCTGTGACAGCCTAGATCTGCTATAAGAAACCAACATGCTCCACACTTTACTAAGGTCATCAGACTACCATTAGAAATCAGATACTTGAGCTACTGCTGATTTATGATGGGTTTGAACTGGTGGCCTTAGGGCAAAACCTGCTGTCAGACGCTCTGAGATATCTGTTGTTTTGTTTTGCTTTGTTTTCTGCTTGCTTTCTTACTTTAGTGACAACTCATGAATAAAAGGAGAAATGGAAAAAGCACAAAAGATGTGCCTGGAACTGCAGAAAGATAGAAGGCACTGGAAGGTATTTTTTTCTTCCCAGAAAGTCAGAAGAAACTAGGAAAAACTAAATGCTCTAAGCAATCTAGCTTTTAAATGATTGATACTTTCTCCAGTATCCTCCCAAAAAGACAGCCAAAGAAGGTGATTTAAAATAACTTTGTTCTTTCTCAAGGGAAATCAAAATCTTTTTCATAAAAATACTTCCCCACTTCTTTTGATGTTCTGATATGAGCAAATATCTAACGGGCATGAGTTTGCATTTCTAGTGAAATGAACAGAATTGGGTGGTAAAAACAAGCTGGATTTCTTTTTTCTTTCTTTCTTTCTTTTCTTTTCTTTTCTTTTCTTTTCTTTTCTTTTCTTTTCTTTTCTTTTCTTTTCTTTTCTTTTCTTTTCTTTTCTTTTCTTTTCTTTTCTTTTCTTTTCTTTTCTTTTCTTTTTTACTGTAGGCATGAGCACCACAGATAGTACAATATTGATTATGATATTTGAGGCTGTGTTCATCTCATCATGCCTCAGGGAGCCAAGATCTGGATGCCATTAGCTAGCAGGGACTTCCCTTGGTGCACAAAGGGATGTCTGCAGGGCATGCTCCTGCCTGTTCAGCCAGTCCTTTGCCAAAAATGCTGCCTCTGTAGCAAATCCTGGGCCTCCTGCTCAGCAGTTCTCGCTCATGCTGGGGCTGGGAGCAGCTCTGCGAGTTGGGGTTGGAGCTATCTGCAGCTGCACCTGCTTGCACCAGCTTCTGGAGCCATGGCACAAGTGAGAGTCTTCTCCTCTGTCTTGTGAGGACAGCTGCCTTCATCCATCTCAACAGATTACTGCAGGCTTTATAATATAGGCAACAAAGATTACTGCAATGTGCAGGATACAGGACCATTACCTCCAATTACAATACTGAGGCTACATTTTACACGGGTACATCTGCAGCACCAAAACATGAGAAAACATTGCCTTGCAGGAGCACCATTTAAAACACACGAGAAATCTTTAGTCACTTTACTGACTGTAGCAACCAAGGAATACGCAGATTCTTTAACCACAGCACTACTGAGGGTATTAATGTGTTTTCCATTTTTCAGAAGGTGAAACAAACAAACAAACAAAAAAGAAAAAAAGAAAATTAAACTCTATTCTCTTCTCTGTACATAAATGTCCTACAGGTGAAGAGACAAAACTTGGCTTAGACATGGATGCAAGACTGAAAACCTTTCTCTACGGCCCAGGTTGACAGAAGTGGAGAACCGAGAAGTCAGTAAACTAGAATGAAACCCCCAGCTGGGTTAATAATTTTTCTGACTGAAAAAGATACACATAATCCCCTCCAAAAGAAGTTGATTCCTGACATAACATGAGTAACTAAACATGCGGATACAGAGGTGGCGAAACAGAATAAATTTCTCATTTGTGCTTCTTCTCCATCAACCCTACTGTCTGCATCATTAATGGCCCAAGTTGCAGATGTCAATATTTCTGTATTTTCTTCGATCTCTGTAGAACTTATGGTTGAAATCTGGACACCACTGACCCTCGGGGCTCCAGCATCCTGCTCAACATCTTCAGTCCTCTTCAGGCTTGACAATGACAACTATGTCAGTAAGTCTTTTGGATGGATTAGTTCCTAGGACAGTTTTATTTATTACTATCAGCCAAAACTGTGATGTATGCATTGAAGAACTCAGTTTGTACAGACTTAAGTGATAGGAGTTAGAGCTATTTGGCATTTCCACAATTTTTTCTATTTTTGGTAGATATGAGGCATCACAGTAGCATGCCCGGTTTCCCTTAAAATTTAGATCTATTTGGCACATGACACATTCACCTCTTGCCCTCTAAACTTTCCCTGAGTGACTTACAGTATGTTAATTTGTACCTATCCTGCTGAGCAGAAACATTCAGAATAAATATGATACAGAATAAATGTGTTACAATTTATTTTTACTGTAGTGTTAAATTATGTTTTTATAGCTTTGGTTTCTCCTGCATCATGAAGAAACAGTAAATTTACAAGGAAGGTACTTAAGACTGCAAAATGCACTCTATAGAGCAGACGTTTCCTCTTGCCCAGATACTCTTTTGTTTAATTACAGTTCCAAAGATATTTAAATATAGGGTTGATTTACATCTCTACTTTGCTGTTTCTACTGCAGGGTGGCTTTCCATTCTAGTGAAATACAGTTTGGGTTTCATTATATTCCGAAGTTTACACCTTTTAAAATAAAGTACTATTCCAGGAAACACAGCACATATTTTCTTGTTCAATGTTTCTGTCTTCTTTAAAGCAACTGGTGAGGAATTCTATTCCACACCACACTCAGGTGAGCTGGATCAGAAAGCTATCTATTTTATATTCAGCAGATATCACTCTCTTTTCATTAAACTGAGATACTATGACATGTTATTGTAAATCTGTTTGCTCATCTTGAACAAGAGAAATGAGAGTCTGAAAGTATTGTTGTTAAGTAACTTGAAACCAACTAACAACTTTCTTGCTCAACCAGAACTCACACTTCCCATTTCAAGAAGTGTCATTTATTGATTTATTTTTAAAGGACTAGTATCAGCAGGAAAGTTTGTTTGATCTGAAAGAGTGTTTTGAAAGTGGAAGGAAACTGCATGCTTCTGGGGATGCCCACAGAGAGGGCATTTGGGAAGGAACGTTTTTTACAACTCTGATAAGAGCTTTTTTAACCTAAGAAAGCATGACTTGTGATCGCTCTGTGCATGGCCACATGAGCACACACATCTCTATACATTACTGGGGGATAGGGTCAGTTTCAGACCCAATGGTCAAGTGCAACCAAATTCAACAGCAGGGTACAGACTCCAAAATACTGAACTTCGGTAAGTCTCAAGAAAGTCAGTGACAGCTAGATGTGAGAGAACTTTATGAGTGAAAGGCAGCATGTGACCTCAGCCCTTATTAGCTGCCAGAAAACCCAAAGACAGAGAAGTTGTGCAGCCCTAACTACAGAAGCAGCTTCATTAGGTGCTTGTACTCTCTGTGGTGTAATGTAATAAAACACAAATTATTTACATTGAATTTGTCTCTTTTAGGTCACCACAGGAACTGCTGCATACTGGGAATTTTTTACAGAAGTGTTGCACTGCTCAGGGAAGTTGCTGAGTTCTTGAAAATATGGCTTTCAGCAATCTTAACATTCTAGCGCACACACAATTAATAAATCAAATGCAAATCTTTGTAGCTTTTTACCATAAACTGATGTGCCTCCTAGAACCTGCTATATTTATAAAGCCCAGTGATGTCCATCTATTCAGTCCTCTGAGTAATATGTTGATATATTAAAGTTATTACTGTCCTCTACAAGCTGGAGAGTAAAACTGCATTTAGCCTGGGAATTGCACAGAAGGGCAGAATTAGTCCTATATGTGTGTTCAATGCATGTGTCATATAGTGCTTTATAATGTAGAGGTTAGACTCCATTCAGTGATGTCTTATCTCGACAGGACAGACTTGTGAGCTATTGAGAATTTTTTTAATAGATAAATCAATGTTTCAAGGACAACCCTTGAGCTAAGCAAAGTACCACACAAACATTACTTTACACGTAAGGTATCATTATATCTTGTTGCTGTTTAATATGAAGCATGACAAGATGTGCCAGCCTAAGGACACCTTGTCAAGCCTACTGTGCCCTTCCATGAAGGAAGTAGTCTGTTGATCAATGGTTGCTAATAGCAGTAGTTTTAACACAGATTTGTCAATTTGAAAGATGTGCATATGTGCTTGTGTGTGCTCTTTCATTACTGGTCACCCTTTTTAAATCATGCTAGAAACGAAAAAGCATTCCTTTATGACTGTACTTTAAAAAGTGTCAGGTAAGAAGTTTGAAAAGTCTGTTATACTTCTTCTATAGTTATCTAGAAGGAATTCTGAGAAAAGTTGTAAAGGCAACTTCATTGCTTTGTGAAGAGGATGCCTGTCAGTGCAGCACTGGGCTGATGCAGGGTATTTGATGACCCAATGTATCATCAGTCAGCATATAGGAGGACTTTTCACCAAGATGGTAGAGTAGTGGCTTTCCATTAACCCATACACAGTCAGTTTTCATTCTTTTTTTCTTTTTTCTTTTCTTTTCTTTTTTTTTTTTTTGGACATAGGTTTCTTTTTATTACATATGGTTAAAAAGAAAACCTGTTGACAGTCTTCAAAAAATGCTAATAGTTTTTTTTAAGTTTGTGAGATGTGTATATGAAATCACTTGTCTTCACCTTAGCACTGGTATAGGATTATTTCTTTATATTCATTTTCTTTGAAATTATGATATCTTAGATGTTAGATATCAACTACCTGCTTATAAATGCTGCAAAAGTTTAGTTATTATTACTTTGTCTGGGCCTTGAACAAATTTAGAGATTTAACAGATATCAGCAACTCCTTGTCTGCAGAATTAGCCTAAATACAAGCCAAACACTCTCTCAGCTGTGGCTAGAGAGTTACCACAGTACAGATGAACCTAGGTAGTCATTAGGTAAGATAAGTAAAATGTCAGTTTTCTTATTAGACTTTTAGGACTCGAGGTAATGGCCGCAAGTTGCGCCTGGGGAAATTTAGATTAGATATCAGGAAAAACTTTTTCTCTCAGAGAGTGGTCAGGCACTGGAACGACCTGACCAGGGAGGTGGTGGAGTCACCGACCCTCGCGGGTTTTAAGAAGCGCCTGGACAAGGTGCTACAAGATATGGTTTAGTAGCTTAGTGGGTAGTCTTGGTTGTAGGATGATGGTTGGACTAGCTGATCTTGAAGGTCCTTTCCAACCTTGTGATTCTGTGATTCTGTGATTACTGATAAATAAATCATATAAAAAACATTGGTTTTATTTTAATCGTGTTTTTGTCTGAAACTGTCGGGCAACAAAGTACAACACATGCCAGCAATGCTGAACACACGCTAAGCATTTGTTTTTTAACCTGATGTGCTATTTTTGTGTGGAAATCTGAAAGATGTACTCCAATACATAGATGCCCAGTAGTTCAGAAATAATTGCTATAGTCAGCTGTCTCCAGTTATTGCATGTTTTGGCTGCCCCTTGTGAATGTGGATGGATGGTCATGGCTGTTTGTCACAGCAGATTTAGATACCTCATGTCTGAAATAATTGCAGCAATCCAATCTGAAAACACTGTGCTCTTCATACTGGGGCTGTCATTTCCCACCTTATAGTTTTTGTCATTTTGCAATATACCCAGTAAGGTTTTGCTAGAGCCAAATCAACCCATTCCTTCCTTTCATTTTTAAATATGCCCAAGAAACAACCAACATTGGTATGATTCAGCTTCGCTGTTTGGCTCTGCAGTCAGCATCTCAGATATGTGCCGCCTTTCCAGAGGGTAGCATGGCATTCTGAACAGAAGAAAACTTACGATCTGGGAAGCCTGAAAACAAGAACTATCATTATCAGCCATGAAAGAATTTTATGGTTCTTCCTGACTTTAATTCCAGCCATTTCTGGAGCTGGAGTCAGACTAACCATTCCTGGAGTGGGCTGGAAAGTTGTAACATGGAGTTTAATAGCCAAACATTGTTGGATTGGTGTGGATTCTTGAAAACGAGAAACATCTGCAAACAGGAGCAAGGGACAAGATAAAGAAACAGATAATAAAAATGGTAGTGTCCATCCATGAAGCAAATATGCTGTGGAAGCAACACTTTTGAAGAACTACCATGTTAAGACTGAAACAAGGACATCATTTAGTAGGGATTTCAAGATTAAATAATCGTGTTCTTTGAAGATGATTACTTTAACTATCTCTTGCCCTAGTGCCACCTTAGTAGACAAAAGTCCATGCAGGGGAAGTGGCAGAACTGGCTAGTGGCAGAGGAACGAACTATGCTACTTCCACTCTAAGTGACAGAAGAGTCTGGGGAGAAGACAAAGGGATTTGATGAAGGAATGGGACACACCCAGTTTATCTGTTTCCCATCTGGGGTCTCACTGCCACTTACTCACCTCTTGGGCTCATCAGTGTAAGACCGTGTGCCAGCAGCCCACTCAGATCTTTTGCCTTCTTGGGTTGCTGGAGATTGAAGGACACAAGGGAAAAAACAGTTCCAGCTCATGGGAGCAGATGGTTAGAGCTGGGTCAGCAACAACCCTTGAAAAAAGGCCTTTCTGCTTTGGTTGTTTCCAGCAGTGGGAATGGAGATTGTGTCAATCTCTGCTGCTTCTCTAAGGGAGGAGAATCTCATGCAGAAGGAGCAGCTCTCCCCAACCTCTCCTGAGCAAGGAAAACTGAGGAGGCTGGTCAGGCTGACCCCCCTCCAGCCCTTACCACCCAGTCACCCCAGTTCTCACAGTTAGCTGCACTCTGCTCGGCGCTCAGCTGGCTCTGCCAATGCCTTCAGCTGCATGTCAGAAGAAGAAGCCCCGTGTGTAGGCACTTCACCGTTCTGATACATGATGGACTGGTTGGAGGTCTTGCTGAAGGCAGACCGAATGGAGAAATGTGGGCTTGTTATTGGCTCTCAACTGACAGGAGAATCACAATGTAGTAGATTTAAAAGAGCTACACACTTTCTGCAGGGGAAAATATAACTGTCACACTAGATTTACTGAGCAGAAATGGAGGGAGGTAAACCAGTGAATAACATGACCAACTCTTTGTCTCAACACCTCATATCCTGAAGCTTCTTCTCACTGCAGGCAAACGGCTAGAACCACTCTTTCTTGAACCTGACATTACAGAGTTACTGTGACAGGTAAAAATTAGATAAGGGTTTTGTTTAGCATTTTTCACTTGGACAAAATCCCCCAAACAGCGTATCCTGTGCTCATCAGAGAGCTAATATGTTTATAATATGTGCTTTTTCACTCTGCTGGATTAAGACCAGTCAGTCAAACTATTGAATTGTATTTGGCTACAATAACCCTGAGATGAAACACTTCAATATATCAGATACTCAAAGGGATACCTTTCTCATTTACAGTAAGTCATAACATATTGGTAGAACTGACCTAACTGTAAGATAGATATTTTAGGTTGTCTTTGGGGATTCTTTGCTAAGTATTGTTAAAATTCTTGAGGATGAGGAATGGAGAGGAAAAATGCTGCACTGTTTTATAGATGAATGGTGCAAATGAGTGAACAGAAGTTTTTGACCTATTATCTCTGTGTCTTTATGTTCATTATATTTTTGTAGCTGTAGCTCCATTACAGAAAATAATCTGATCTGAAAATGATAACTAAAGAGGACACATCCTCTGAGTGCTGTAGTTACTCTATTCACTAACTGTGCATAGATGGTATTTGATGCATTTTTGTGTATTCTCTAAGAACTGTCAATATAACCAGAAAAAAAAAAAGAAAAAAAAAAAAGAAAAAAAGCAGACATCAGAAAGGACGTGATTTAGGAAACGTAGTGTACTAGAAAACGTAGTCTATGGACTAGTAGCAGATAGAACTGGAGGCATTTTACATGCAATAAAAAGATTGCCTTATGTCGTATTTGCTGTCACACCTATCAAAGAGCAGGTATGCTCCTCTCTGGCATACAAGTCATTGTTTACTGAAGTGGGAGCAAGATCAGAGCCACTGAATTGACAAATAAATAAACACGGAGAAAAGTGGAAGCACAGCTCTGCCATGCATTTGGTTCCCAACAGTAACTACAGGAGGTGATGCTCATCCAACTCCAGCTGCATTTTCTTCACAATATCAACATAGTCATTATAGTGATGGGAAAGCCTTTTAAAAATTATATTTTAAACAATAAACTGATGTGTTGATGAGCATGTAGAAATCAGATGTCCTAGAAACATTTAAAGCAATTAAGAGGAATGACATATTAGTTCTGACCAAAAGCTTGCATAAATGCAAACCATGTAGAGAATAATAATAACTGTACTTTTGAAAGGCTAATGCAGTAATTTACTTTGTCTTAAAATTTTGATTTAGATAATTCTACAGAATTTTGCAAGTCGACAAAGCCATTTATCTACAGCATTTGTTACATGTATTTTATACTAGGCATACTGTGCCCCTGCAATGGTTACCCTAGTGTGTAGAATATGTCCAACTAGCATGTGGAAAAGAAATTTAAAATGTTATTTTCTGGGTATTACTTATTCCCTTATGTTGTAATCAGATTGTACATTTTCTCTGCTGCTTAAAATGAGACCACAATGTTAACATAATTTGACCAGCTGCAAAGCTGATGACTCAGATTCTACAGAAGAAGAATTTTTGAGGCTTTGGACATTAGTTGCCTCTTCAGGTCAAAGGAGTGCCTATGCTGTGGCCATTACTCTTAACATTATCTTGAGTTCTACAGGGATGATAAACTTTCCCATCACAATGGGAAGCAGCAATAATCTCTTCCTCTTCATCTTCCTCTCCCTTTTCCTTTTTCCTTTTCTTTTTCTTTTTTTTTTCCCCCAAGGAAATTCTGAGAGAAAAAAAGAGGTTTATATTATGAATATTTTCACAGCTTAAAATGCCTTAAAATGGTGATATTCAGTAAGAAACAATAAGGTCTTGAAGCAAAAAGCTTTAGAGTGCTTGTAATACCAGTAGCTACTAGAGATTAGCCAGTATTACTGCAATATAATGTACAGATACCTGAGGCAGCTTTTCATTAGCAACTTGGTACATTCCGGTATTTGTCTTGATGCTACAGCACAGAATCTAGTATGACCTGACTTATTTTGTTAGGGAGCAAGGTGGCAGAGGTCCCGCCTTGGAGGTTACTATCATACCACAAGCAAGCATGTATCTATTTTTAAATTTTTAATTGGATCTGCAAAGTGTGAAAGTTTCCTTTAGAGCTCTAGTGCTTTGTTGTAACTCATAGTATATATATCTTCATGCCAGCTGGATCTTAAGGCTCGAAAGTTACAGGCATTCCCATTCCGGCTTTAACACTTGTCCCTGCAGTAAAGAAAGGAATACTCCCATTAAAGCCTATGCCACTGTGTTATGCTTCTTTTTATTTCTGTTGCAGGTCTCTGAGATTCCTGTTCTTTGCTTAGCTACTGTGATAAATGAAACAAAAATATTTCCGCATGCCAAACCTTAAGAAACATGAATCATATTTTATGATCTCTTTTGTGATACCACTAATAGATGCTCTGAAGCTGGTATGGACACGCAATAATAAGATGATCTCAGTGCAAAGGCAAGTGTCTGAGAGGACAGAGGGATAGAGCTGGTGAAATACTGCAGTACTAACTTCAGCAGCTGATGCTGGAATTATATTCCGGGTGAAAAAGGAAAATGGGGTACTACTGGGGCTTGTGATGGTGCCCTGCAATATACAGTAGCCATTCTGGTCCCTGAAGCTGGCCAAGAACAAAAGCTAGAGCTGATGGATCATGATAGCATCTTTGATCAGCTGTATTTTTTTTTTTTTTTTTTGGTCCCATTTAATGTATACCTCTGAATAGCCACCCATAACCTTTGCCTGTCATTTAGATGGTGAAAGAAATCTTCATACAGGCATTTTCCCATTTATCACACTTCTATGTGTGTCTCTGTGGCCAGAGCTGAAAAAATGCCAATAACATGGATATTAATAGTAGATTAATAATACGTATTAGTAATTGGTAACAAGGCATATCTTCTGAAGGATTTTCTGAAGGATCTTTCATGGGATCTCCTGCCTTCCCTTACTCCTGCCACAGGGGAACTGGTAGGGGCAGAGAATCCTCAGCACAGGAAACCCCAACAAGTGCTCCAGATTCAGGCCCTTGGTTGAACCTCAGATGAAGTGATGCACGCTGTGGGCTACCTGCAGGAAGCTACTGAGCAAAGTAGAGGTGCCCCTTGAGGTACTAGAGTGAAAGCAAAGTTTAAGAGAGAAGAGTATAAAAGGTGGAAACTTTCAGATACCAGACTTGTGTCTGCCTTGTAAAACTTTTTATCTGTAGCTTTTTCAGTCCTGTAAAACACACTACAATGAAACATAGCC
>VXAL01012915.1:8055-18809 GCA_013399475.1 Chauna torquata | reverse complement strand
AAACAAAAAAAAAACAAATCAAAGCAAAACAAGAATAACAACAACAACAAAACAAAGTCCTCAGGACACTTTCAAAGGGAAAATAAATTAATTAGATTTGTTTAAATTCCAAATCATTTAATTTTTTTTTCCTCTGTGAATTGCCATAGTATTTTCAATTATATTGAGAGGAGTTAATTTTTTGTTTTGTTTTTAAATTTTCTGTTCCTAGTACTATGTAGCACCACTTTGTAATAGTTAAGCAATTCACTCTGGAGTTGTCTGCATTTCATTTCTGGATGAAGTAAATACTAAAAATGATGATTTTTAAAGTATTTGTAGATAAATGGTTCTACAAAAATATAAAAAGTTCTCACAAATTTAATCTCCATATCTACCTCTTCTGTTTTCTTTTGCATGAGTGGCCAGTATCACTGTGAAAGCAGTTACATGTGCTAATAATTTTAGGTGTTGTTACAAAGAAAATATATAAGCATCAAGATATGATGAGGCAATTTTGGAAAAGCAAATATCGACTTTTGCAAAATATACATTTCTGTGTGGTAGTTTCTAGATTTTAATTGCTTATTGTTCAAATGAATATCAATGTTCCTCAAAAAGATTAAATTTTTTAAGATATGGGTACAAACAGTTCTACACTTATGACTCAGAAATTACATTTATTAGCCTTTAGAAGTAAGTTTTTGTTGTCCTATTAGTGTGAATAGAAAAATCTAGACTGTTATCTCTAACATATATATATATATTTAATCAACTGCTCTCAGGAAAGCAGCTTGACCTGCATCTTTGCAGGCTTTTTGAACTTAGTATTCAGTAAAGAAGGAGTGTGTATTAGTAATACTCACCTAAGATTTGCTTTCTGACACTGTTAGTTGGGAAAAAAAAAAAAAGATAGAACATATTGCATTAAAAAGGTTTTGTAGGCAGATCAATCACAAATAACATCATAAACCGTTTTCTTATCTGTTATACATTTTCTAGCCTATACGTTTATGTTGTTTTAAAATGTAAAATGAAATTTCATTCTTTGTTTTCCCCAAATAACACATAGAGAAGTTATTTTTAGCTACAGAAATAACCCGTCAAGATTTAATTGTGGAACTAGAATAATCACTAGTAAGAAGAGCAAACATATTGTAAGGAGAGATACTTTTGAAATTCCAAGAAGGTGTTGTAAAAGCATGTGATTGCTGTTTTTTTGCTGTTGATGTTTCTTGTAAGAAATACTGTTGACACTTCTATAATGAAAATGCTGTTACTGCATATCTGTCAGTTTAATGTTACCCCAGAGCTGCATTGTTGGATTTCATTACCTATTACAGTAAATAACATTTCTACTGTGAAAAAGTGAAAAATGAATTTCAGTAGAGCAGTTATCCTCCACTTAGCAATCAGTATATTAAAGAAAGATCCTACAGGGAAGATAAGATTTATTTCATGCACTACTATAGAGTCAAGTAATCCATGCATGAAAAAGAAAATGGATCTAAAAGTTAAAAGGTTTACTAAACCGGTTATAGCAATGGTATGATTAAAGCAATGTAGTGTTTGGTGTGGGAAGTTAGAGCTGATTAGAGTAAAAAGTCATGGCTAATCCAAGACAGCTAACTACAAAACTTCGAATTCTTTTCTGAATTTATGAATATATTTGAACTTGTTAGCTCTATGGCACATGAGCTACCTTTATACATGAAGACTCTGGCAGTTTTTGTCACCTCATACATTTAAAATAAATTCATTTTGTATAGACCACCCACACTTATCTTATCTAAAATAGGTACATAAATTAACATACACTGATAATCACCTCAGTCTGGCATTTTCAGCCAGTAACCCCTGCAGCAAACGGGTGACCTTGAATGCACTACCACGCATCATGCTATACTGCTTCACAAGACTAGCTAGGGAACAAGTTCAATTTGGTGATGACTCATTTGACATCCAGTAAATCCTTACAACTGCATTCCTTTATTATCTTTGCCACTATAATCTTTACAAATAGAAAGTGTCTACTTTTATTCCTGCAGTTAACTAGAAACTTTCAGCTTTATTCTCTTCCCTTTCCTTCTACATATCTTCTTGTCAGTGATGAGTGAATAAATAGATCTTTCTCATTCCCCTTTCTCTTGGTACTGTTATTTTAAGGAAACTGTAGTAAGAGAATGGTTGACAAGACTGCTGCTGAAGATATCACTGGGGAAACATTACTATTGCTTCTGCTTTGGTAGGTGCTTTGCACAGGAAAAAAAATTGCTATTAAAACTTCTTCTAAAGATGACTTTGGATTCATGTGGCAAGAGTTTTCCATTGCTACTGCTAGGTCTCTATTTAAGTTTGCTTGCCAGAAGCTACTGCCTAAAGAGGGACTTGACCTGGAACATATGAAGCATTTTGGATGCCAAATCAAGCTCAAACAACTTGATTTAGCACTAGACAATCAAGATAAACACATAGAGTCAGGACTCATATGATGTTCTTCTTGCATTTCCTTCTTTCCAGTGAGGAAGGATAAACAAGTAATCAGTTCACCCTCAAAAATGTTTTAAAAATATATGATCCTTGGACCATTAGTGGCATGGCTGAGCCATGAGTTGTGCAGTTAACAAGGAGGGGATACACAGTATACTGGATGACCTAAAAATTTTCACAGCACTAATGACCTATAATACTTGTAATTACCACAAAGGAAAGCATTTCTGCCTTGGTTCTTGTGGGAAAGAAAATGTATTTTTCCTCTCCTCTCCTCTCCTCGCCTCTCCTCTCCTCTCCCCGCCTCGCCTTGCCTCGCCTCGCCTCTCCAAGTAATATTTATCTCAGGACCTGGACATGTACAATAGATTTAGAATTATCTAGATTCACTAAACTTTACATTTTGAATACATAAGTTTTGGTCCACACTAACAGTTCCTCATACTAGACGACAAATATATGTTGAGGGATATGAAAAGAGCGAAGGAGGCTGTATCACATTCTGCTGTATGTATCTATGAAAAGTTCAGGTGGGATCTGCAGCTCATAAGTGAGTAACCTAAATGACATAGTAGTTTACCTGGTAACTCTGGCCATATCTGGACTTCTGTGATACAGAGGTGAATGACAGAACAACTACCATACATTCAGTTTCCTCTGTACCAGAGGACATCCCAGATGAGGCAGCTGGTGAAGCTGGACTTTTTGTAAAGGAAAATGTCTTCAGAAAGGGCATAGGTAAGGATGATAGAAAGAGGAAAAAGCTGTAGACTGAAGGGCAGAACTCTTAAAGATTGATCTGTCTTTCACATGAAGTCAGCTGAATGATAGCCCTTGTTTTGACTTGGGAATATCACCTTATATCTTCTGATATGGATGAGAAAAATATCTTATTTGAAATAAGAGCGAAACCATTTTTCACACTTTAATACATGTTTTAAATTTATATTTTAGCAAATGTTACTCATTATCTTAGGCTTTCCTCAAGTACCTTTGCTTATTTGTGTAACAGTAAAACACCTTAACCCTTTGTATGTTTTTCTTTGCTGTGAAATTGCTAATCACAGCATTACTAGTACCTTTTTGATACTAATAGGACAGTCTTTGAAGTCACCATACTACTGGAAAAAAAAAAAAAAAGTGAAAACAAGGAGTTTTTTTTGTGCAAGTACCTAATTTTCCCTTTAATTCCCCTTTTTCAAGTCAATTATAAGACTAGGTTGATCAAAACAGTACAGTAACACCTAAGTTAAATGTGAAAGTTTGGGTGTACAGAAGGCAAAAAGGGTTTGTTTTAGGCAGTGGTGCACTTGTCATTTTAAAAAGGAAATTCTGCCTATGTTCCATTCACTACAATAAATATGAATGTCAAAATTTTTTCTAAAAAAATAAGGCATTATAAACAAACCTTAACAAGAAGGTCTCCTCACCCCTTAAGTTGCATTCAAAATAGCAATGACAGTTTAATCCACATTCTCTATTAGATACAGCTTCTGTAAAAGTCCATAGGAGTGTCACCAAGATATAGACAGTTGAATTCACCAGTCGGTACCATGTCTCAGTAGTGCAATGACAGAATTATTTAGAACACAGTGGATTTACCCAAGGAGTCCTATGAAGATTTTCTTGGCTTAGTTCCCCCCAAACCTAATCAAGTATCAAAATCCAAGCATTTGTTGGCCCTGCTCCCATTTATCAGTTTCAGACTTTTGGCTAAACTCCCTGACTAACATGAAGCTTAGGCATTGTGCTTTCCCCATCTGGAAGGCAGCCCACACAGATGATGGAAGACTGAGCAAATGAATGCATTTGTAGGAAACACTGAAAAATAGCATATATGTCTCTAAGGACTCTCTGACAAGGGAAACATGCAGATGAGTATTTCTTCCTTTGTTTAAACTGTACTTTGCATCTTCTTTGCTTATCTAATATTTGGGCATGATTACAAGTCATTTCAGAGAGTTTTTAACGGACTTTTCCTTGAAAGTTTCATATTTTTATCTTCCGTCTTGTTCAAGAAATTATCCAAGTCCCACCCCAGTTAAATAACGTGATTTATTTAAACAGCTACCTGATTCTTGAGGGGAAACATGGTACATAAAGATATTTTGCATCAGGCACCTCTGTTAGTTTGAAAGAATTCTGTGGACTCCAAAGTAGGTAACTCCTTTGTGCTGAGGAGTCCGGCCCATTCACTAGGAAAGGTGGCTTTGATACTTCAGTGGATACAGGGTCTTTCAATGAATTACGTTGCATTGGAAAATGTCCTATTGCCAAAGCTGAAACTTTACAAAAGTACTTATTTAAGTGTGTCTCTTTAAGATTTTTTTGGGGGGGGAGGTGGGAGGGAAGAGAAATATCAAAATATTTCATTTCATTATTTCATAAATGAAAGAGTAGTTTTAACCTTTTTGTTTCTAAAAACTACATTTCAAAATTAAGCTATTTATGCATCATTTTCAAAATTATGAAAGTGTTTAAATACAAATGTTTTTAAGAGCTTACATTGAAATGGTTAAGTCTTACCTGAAATCTGATTTGTATTTGTTTGCAAGTCTTTATTGGGATTTCAGCTTTTCATCACAACCTAGGAAAAGTAGTATTCTGCTTGCCATTGTTCAGGATACTGTGACAACATTGAGTGTCTTCATACACAGCTCTTCTTGACCAGAAGATACTACGTGTTTTTAACTTTAAAATGAATACTTCCTTTTTGCTTTTCCAACTCAATCTCCTCTCATTTACAAGGTAAATACAATGTTCTCCATGCCATTCAAGTCTAATTTGGGGTTTTAGACACATACTTGTTTTCATAATCTCTTTCAAGAGTGAACAAAGCCAGGCTAAACAACCTTTCAGGAATAATGTCCCAAGTCTCCACTTTGTTGGCTGTTGATCTCATCTTCCCTCTACCATATTTTGGATTCCCCGTTTTTTTTTTTTTTTTTTTTAATGAAAAAGAAGTTTTCATACTAACTACAGAGCAAGCTATGTCTTCACTAATTTTAAGACCACCTGCCTGGCCCTGTACAGCAGCCAAGATTCATTTAAACTCTAATTCCACCTTCTTCAACAAGGTTCCACTTTCTTTTTTGTTTCCCATAACTCCTCGTTAGTCACTCCTAAATTTTTCGGTTTTTAATTCCATTGGATTTATGCCCCAGTCCCTTCTGAGACCTTTCTTCTTCTAACAGCTTAACTGTTACAGAAACATTACACCTGAAGGCTCTGCACTGTGTAGAGATGCATGTGTATCCAAGTTTTTCATCTTTCTGTAAAGTTCTAAGGGCTTATATTCCAAAATATCTGGGTTATAGCAGACAGAACTCACTATAAAGTCCTGTTGTTATGTGTTCCCATTGTGTTAGGGGGAAAAAATAAAAAAGCTTTATTTTTTTTTTTCTGAGACTGAAAAATAAGATTTTTTTTTTTAATCTTAATCTTCTGGAGAATTTTATTGACTATTTAGTTCACTTGCAGACCTCAGAAGGGAAGCAACAGATTAGAAACATGTTTACATATTTACATATAAAACTGACTCATTTTAAAAATCAGCCAAAGCTGTTTTGAATCACTAAAGCACACCATAATTCTAACTAAGAAAATTCTCTTAATGTGAGTAGCAATAAATTTTTATTGATTACAGTAGCTCTCCATGAAGATGAGATATTTCAATACAGGTAATAATCATGGTTTCAGTATATAAGAATTAGTTGTATTTTGTTTGATTGTTTGTTTTTGTTTTGTGTTGTTTTCTTTTCTTTTCTTTTTTTTCTCCTAGTTTAGATAAGTGCATGTCAATACCTAATTAATTCAAACAAAAAGGCACACCCAGGGGACTCAAACCTTTTGTTTGTTACAGAACATGAGGGGCATGATAAGCCTGAAATGAAGTATCAAACAAGATCTACAAATGCAAGGAAAATCATGTCCAGTGGAAAACTCCTTACTTTGATCTCATGTATTTTATTATACTGAGCCCCAAACCCAAATCACTAGTGCAGTTTGGATCTAAATTTGTCCTTTATAGCTCAAGAAAGCCCACCTAGATAAAGCTGTTTGTCACAGCAGTCCATGCTGGGAAATGTTAGTGGTATTCCTCAGATATCCAAGAAGCTTGTAGGAAATATAGATGAAATATGAGTCTCCTGAACTGGTCTGTATTTGCAAAATAAATAAACTTTCCTCTTCCAGGACTGAAATTCATCAGTTGGCAAGATGCTTCTCATTCACAGCAAAGTGATTTAGCTGCAAAGATAAATTTACTTCCCTACTGAGGTTGGCTGGCACATTACTTTGCTGTAATTCATTAATATAATAATTCGTTAATATATTATAATACTAGTTCCTTGAGTTTTCCCAGCTGCTGCTTTTTGCCCTCCTGTTTTATTAATTGTGTACCTATCTGAGAGAAAAAATATAACACAGAAGGTATTCTTCTTCCCCCAGCAATGAGTTTTTCTTGTAGCTCACAAGCTTATGTTTTGATAGCATTCTCCAAAAGTTTAGTAATAAATACCAGCTGTACCTTCTAAGAGAGACATGAATACTCTTGAGGCTGAAAGCTGCAAAATTAGTTTGTGTTGTCAGAGTTTTTATTTTTTATTTTTCTTTTTTCCTATTAATTTTATTTTGGGAAGAACATATCGTATTGACAGCCATTATTACTGACACTTCTCTTCGTTCGTGCATCACCTTTGTGTACCACTAGCAGTGATAAATTCTGCTTACATCTTTTCCAACATATCAGCCCCTTCAGACTCCTAAGACATTTTATCTTTGACTGCCATTTAATAAATAAGTTAAAGATGTTTCTTGTGGAAAAATACTAATCACATAAGGGATGTGATTCTATACTTATACCCTGTGTTCACTTACACTTTTTTGGAGTTATCACAAAGCAATTACTCAGTTACAAACTTATTATAAGTCTGTAGTGCTTTAGATTATATCTGTTTGTGCTCAGTCTTCTCCAAACTGTAGCCTACAGCCCCACTTTCTAGAATGTAAGATGACCTTGGATTTCAATTTCTTTACATCATCATAGAATCACAGAAGGTTTTGGGTTGGAAGGGAGCCTTAAGGATCATCTAGTTCCAAATCCCTTGCCGTGGACAGGGACACCTTCCACTAAACGTGGTTGCTCTAAGCTCCATCCAACCTGGCCTTGAACACTTCCAGGGATGGGGCATCCACAACTTCTCTGAGCAACCTGTTTCAGTGCCTCACCACCCTCTGAGTAAAGAATTTCTTCCGTACATCTAATCTAAATCTACCATGTTTCAGTTTAAAACCACTCCCCCTTGTTCTATCACTACATTGCCTGATAAAGAGTCCCTCCCCATCTTTTCTGTAGGACACCTTTAAATACCAGAAGGCCACTCTAAGGTCTCCCCAGAGCCTTTTTTTTTCTCTTTGGTGAACAACCCCTTCTCTCTCAGCCTGTCTTCATAGGAGAGGTGCTCCAGCCCTCTGATCATCTTTGTGATTCTCCTGTGGACCCCCTCCAACAGTTCCATGTCCTTACTATGTTGGGGACCCCAGAACTGAACACAATACTCTAGGTGGGACCTCATGAGAGCAGAGTAGAGGGGGACAATCACCTCCCTCAACCTGCTGGCCACACTTCTTTTGATGCAGTCCAGGATACACTTTCTAGGCTTCCAGCTCATGCTGAGCTTCTTATCAACCAACACCCGCAATTCCTTCTCCTCAGGGCTGCTCTCAATCCAATGTCTGCCCAGCCTGTATTTGTGCTTGGGATTGCCCCAATCCAGACCTTACACTTGGCCTTGTTGAACTGCATGAGGTTCAAATGGACCCACCTCTTGAGTCTGTCAAGGTCCCTCTGGACGGCATCCGTTCCCTCCAGCATGTTGACCACCCCACGCAGCTTGGTGTCATCCACAAACTTGCTGAGGGTAGAGCTGATCCCACTGTCCAGGTTGCCAAAAAAGATGTTAAATAGCTCCAGTCCCAATACTAGCCCCTGAGAAATGCCTTTTGCCACTGGTGTCCACCTGGACATTGAGCTGTTGTCCACAACTCTTTAAGTATGACTGTCCAACCAATCCCTTATCCAACAAGTGGCATATCCATCAAATCCACCTCTCTTCATTTTAGAGACAAGGATGTTGTGTGGGACAGTATTGAATGATTTGCACAAGTCCATGCAGATGATGACAGTTGCTATTCATGTGTCAACCAATGCCATAACTCAGTCTTAGAAAGCCACCAAATTTGTCAGGCAAGATTTGCCTTTAGTGAAGCCATGTTGGCTGTCACCAGTCATCTCTCTGTTTTCCATGTGCCCTTGCATAGTTTCCAGAAGGATCTGCTCCATGATCTTGTGGGGCACAGAGGTAAGATTGACTGGCCTGTAGTTCCCTGGGTCTCCCTTTTTCCCTTTTAAAAAATGGGGGTTATGTTTCCCTTCTTCCAGTCACCGGGAGCTTCACCAGACCACCACATCTTCTCAAATATGATGGATAGTGGCTTAGGAACTTCATCCACCAGTTTCCTCAGGACGCTTGGAGCATCTCCTCAGGTCCCATGGACTTGTGCACCTTCAGATTCCTGAGATGGTCTCAGACCTGATTTTCTCCTACAGTGGGCAGTTCTTCATTCTCTCAGTCCTTGCCTTTGCCTTCTGTGACTTGAGCTGTGTGGCTAGAGCACTAGCCAGTGAAGACTGAGCAAAAAAGTTAAGTACTTCAGCCTTCTCCATGTCAGTGATAGCCAGGTCTCCTGTTTCACTCATTGTGAGGTACAGCTTCNGCCTGTAGTTCCCTGGGTCTCCCTTTTTCCCTTTTAAAAAATGGGGGTTATGTTTCCCTTCTTCCAGTCACCGGGAGCTTCACCAGACCACCACAACTTCTCAAATATGATGGATAGTGGCTTAGGAACTTCATCCACCAGTTTCCTCAGGACGCTTGGAGCATCTCCTCAGGTCCCATGGACTTGTGCACCTTCAGATTCCTGAGATGGTCTCAGACCTGCTTTTCTCCTACAGTGGGCAGTTCTTCATTCTCTCAGTCCTTGCCTTTGCCTTCTGTGACTTGAGCTGTGTGGCTAGAGCACTAGCCAGTGAAGACTGAGCAAAAAAGTTAAGTACTTCAGCCTTCTCCATGTCAGTGATAGCCAGGTCTCCTGTTTCACTCATTGTGAGGTACAGCTTCNTTTTTTTTTTTTTTTTTTTTTTTTTTTTTTTTTTTTTTTTTTTTTTACTTCTGTATTTGAAGAAAGCCCTCTTGTTATTTTTCACATCTCTAGCCAAGCTCAGCTCCAGCTGTGTCTTGGCTTTCCTGATGCTCTCCCTGCACTCCTGGGTCATATCCCTATAATCTTCCCAGGCAAATTATCTCCACATCCGCTGCCTACATATTTTGATTTTGTGCTGTAGTTTGGCTAAGAGGTCTTGACTTAGCCAAGCGGGTCTCCTGCCTCCCCTACCTGACTTCTTGCATGACAGGATTGAGAGCTTTTTGTGCCCCAAGAAAAAATGTCTTTAAATGTCCCCCAGCTCTCATTTGCTCCTTTATCTCTGAGGGTACCTCCATTCTTGACCTCTCCAGTAAGATCTTCTGTATTGGTAAGCAACAGGTCCAGCAATGCATCTCCCCTGGATGAGCTCTCTACCACATGTACTAGGAAGCTATCCTCTACTCACTTCAGTAGTCTGCTGGACTGCTTGTAGTTTGCTGTGCCATTTTTCCAATGGATGTCTGGGTGGTTGAAGTCACTTAGCAGGATCAGAGCCTGTGAGCATGACGCTTCCTGTGGTTGAGGAAAGAACTCTTCATCAACATCCTCTCCTTGATTGGGTCTCCTGTAGGAGACATCAGCCACAAAGTTTCTTTTATTGGTTTGGTCTCTAATTTCCACCCTGTCATGGTTTTGCCTGGGATAGAGTTAATTTTCTTCTTAGAGGCTCACATAATGCTGTGTTTTGGACTTTTGATGAAAATAGTGGTGAAAACACACTGATGTTTTCAGTTGTTGCAGAGCAATGTTTACATAAAACCAAGGACTTTTTGGCTTCTCATACTGCCCTGCCAGCAAGGAGGCTGGGGGTACACAAGAAGCTGGGAAGGGACAGGACAGTGGACCCAAAATGGACAAAGGGATATGCTGTACCATATGATGTCATGCTGAACAATAAAACTGGGAGGAGTTGGCCAGGGGAGGGGGAGGCTGCTACTCAGGGTCCGGCTGGGCATCAGTCAGCAGGTAGTGAGTAATTACACTGTGCATCACTTGGTTTGTATATTATTATTATTATTATT
>VXAL01012914.1:0-17751 GCA_013399475.1 Chauna torquata | reverse complement strand
AATCTGATCCCTGGCTGCTTGGATAAGGTCTCTGTATTTCTCCCAGGCTACCTGTCCTTGCTTCCACCCTCTGTAGGCTCCTTTTTGTGTTTGAGTTTGTCCAGGAGCAATTTGTTCATCCATGCAGGCCTCCTGGCTTTTTTTGCCTGACTTCCTCCTTGTTGGGATGCATTGCTCTTGAGCTTGGAGGAGGAGATATTTGAATATTAGCCAGCTTTCTTGGGCACCTCTTCTCTCCAGAACTTTATCCCACAGTTCTCTACTAAGCAGTCCCTCCAACAGATATCGGGGTGGTTGAAGTCCCCTGTGAGGACCAGGTCTTTTGAACGTGAGGCTACTCCTATCTGTCTGTAGAGGGCCTCATCTTCTTGGTTGTCCTGGTCAGGCAGCCTGTAGCAGACCCCCACTGTAATGTCACCTGTCTCTGCCCTCCCTTTAGTCCTGACCCATAAGCTCTCAGTTGGCTCCTCATCCATCCCCAGGCAGAGCTCCATGCACTCCAGCTGGTCATTGACATAGAGGGTGATACCCCCACCTCATCTCCCCTGCCCATCTTTCCTAAAAAGCCTGTATCCTTCCATTCCAACACTCCAGTTACAGGAGCCATCCTACCACATCTCCATGATGCTAATAAAATCATAGCCCTGCAGGCATTCACATGTCTCTAACTCCTCTTGTTTATTCCCTATGCTTCCCTGTGCCTTTGCATAGAGGCATTTAAGTTGGGCCCCCAGTGAACCTCACTTACTGGCTTTTTGAAGAGAGAAGCAAAACTGTCCATCTCCGGCATCTGATTCTGCTCTATGCTGGATATCAGTAGAATTACTTTGGTACTTGTGGGTGAAAGGTAGACAGATACCAGCCTGAGGGGACTTTAAGGACAGTAAAGCACAATGCATCAGAAATTGTGGCTCTGTAAACATGCTGTGGACCAGTTACATCCTTGCCAAAGCAGAGACCAAGATTCTCTCTCTCTCTCTCTCTCTCTCTTTTTTTACTTCTGTATATAACCACTAACTGTAAAAATCCTCCACAGGATTTTCTGAGGACAATGTTTGTCCCAAATGCTTATCAAAACGATGGTCCCTACATGTGCTGGAAAATACTTTTAACTTCAGTCCCTCAACTAGAACAACAACAACAACAACAAAAAACCAAACTTAAGCTGACTACCAAAACTTGAGTTTTGTATTGCAACATATAATTTAAGCTTGTATTATGTTACTGAAGTACAACTTGAAAAATAGTGAAAATGTGGGTCCACTGCTGAGTGAGACGGGAAACCTGGTTACACAGGACAAGGAAAAGGCTGAGGTACTGAATGCCTTCTTTGCCTCAGTCATTTCTAGCAAGACTGGCCTTGAGGAATCCCAGGTCCCAGAGACCGGGGGGGATGGATCTGAAGCAAGGAAGATGGTAAAAGAAGAATAGATCAGGGAATGCTTAAGCAAACTGGACATACATAAGTCCTGATGTGATGCACCCACAAGTGCTGAGGGAGCTGGGAAATGTCATTGTGAAGCCACTCTCGATAATCTTTGTCTGATCAAGGTGAATGGGAGAACTGCCTGAAGACTAGAGGAAAGCAAATGTCACTCCTATCTTCAAGAAGGTCAAGCAGGGAGGACCCAGTGAACTACAGGCCAGTCAGCCTCACCTTGATCCCTGGGAAGGTGATAGAACAGCTAATCCTGGAAACCATGNGGCTTTAGCTTTCCTAATCTGATCCCTGGCTGCTTGGATAAGGTCTCTGTATTTCTCCCAGGCTACCTGTCCTTGCTTCCACCCTCTGTAGGCTCCTTTTTGTGTTTGAGTTTGTCCAGGAGCAATTTGTTCATCCATGCAGGCCTCCTGGCTTTTTTTGCCTGACTTCCTCCTTGTTGGGATGCATTGCTCTTGAGCTTGGAGGAGGAGATATTTGAATATTAGCCAGCTTTCTTGGGCACCTCTTCTCTCCAGAACTTTATCCCACAGTTCTCTACTAAGCAGTCCCTCCAACAGATATCGGGGTGGTTGAAGTCCCCTGTGAGGACCAGGTCTTTTGAACGTGAGGCTACTCCTATCTGTCTGTAGAGGGCCTCATCTTCTTGGTTGTCCTGGTCAGGCAGCCTGTAGCAGACCCCCACTGTAATGTCACCTGTCTCTGCCCTCCCTTTAGTCCTGACCCATAAGCTCTCAGTTGGCTCCTCATCCATCCCCAGGCAGAGCTCCATGCACTCCAGCTGGTCATTGACATAGAGGGTGATACCCCCACCTCATCTCCCCTGCCCATCTTTCCTAAAAAGCCTGTATCCTTCCATTCCAACACTCCAGTTACAGGAGCCATCCTACCACATCTCCATGATGCTAATAAAATCATAGCCCTGCAGGCATTCACATGTCTCTAACTCCTCTTGTTTATTCCCTATGCTTCCCTGTGCCTTTGCATAGAGGCATTTAAGTTGGGCCCCCAGTGAACCTCACTTACTGGCTTTTTGAAGAGAGAAGCAAAACTGTCCATCTCCGGCATCTGATTCTGCTCTATGCTGGATATCAGTAGAATTACTTTGGTACTTGTGGGTGAAAGGTAGACAGATACCAGCCTGAGGGGACTTTAAGGACAGTAAAGCACAATGCATCAGAAATTGTGGCTCTGTAAACATGCTGTGGACCAGTTACATCCTTGCCAAAGCAGAGACCAAGATTCTCTCTCTCTCTCTCTCTCTCTCTTTTTTTACTTCTGTATATAACCACTAACTGTAAAAATCCTCCACAGGATTTTCTGAGGACAATGTTTGTCCCAAATGCTTATCAAAACGATGGTCCCTACATGTGCTGGAAAATACTTTTAACTTCAGTCCCTCAACTAGAACAACAACAACAACAACAAAAAACCAAACTTAAGCTGACTACCAAAACTTGAGTTTTGTATTGCAACATATAATTTAAGCTTGTATTATGTTACTGAAGTACAACTTGAAAAATAGTGAAAATGTGGGTCCACTGCTGAGTGAGACGGGAAACCTGGTTACACAGGACAAGGAAAAGGCTGAGGTACTGAATGCCTTCTTTGCCTCAGTCATTTCTAGCAAGACTGGCCTTGAGGAATCCCAGGTCCCAGAGACCGGGGGGGATGGATCTGAAGCAAGGAAGATGGTAAAAGAAGAATAGATCAGGGAATGCTTAAGCAAACTGGACATACATAAGTCCTGATGTGATGCACCCACAAGTGCTGAGGGAGCTGGGAAATGTCATTGTGAAGCCACTCTCGATAATCTTTGTCTGATCAAGGTGAATGGGAGAACTGCCTGAAGACTAGAGGAAAGCAAATGTCACTCCTATCTTCAAGAAGGTCAAGCAGGGAGGACCCAGTGAACTACAGGCCAGTCAGCCTCACCTTGATCCCTGGGAAGGTGATAGAACAGCTAATCCTGGAAACCATGAACGGCAAGAAAACCATCAGAAGTCAGAATAAATCCATTATGGGGAAGTCATGCTTGGCCAACTCAATAACTTACATGTTGAAATGACTGACCTAGTAGATGATAGGAGAGCAGTGGATATTGTCTACTTGGACTTCAGTAAGGCCTTTTTATTGTCTCCAATAAGATCCTCATAGATAAGCTGTTGATGAATGCAGACAGTGAGGTGGACTCAAAACTGACTGAATGGCAAAGCCCAGAGAGTGGTGGTCAGTGGCACAAAGTCTAGTTGGAGGCCAGAAACTAGCAGTGCACCTGAAGGGTCAAGACAAGGTCCAGACCTGTTTAACATCTTCATTAACGATCTGGGCAGAGTGTACTCTAGCATGTTTGCAGACGACACGAAACTGGAAGGACTGGCGAATAAACCAGAGGGTCATGCTGCCAACCAGAGATAGCTTGACAGGCTTAAGAAATGGACTGACAGGAATCTCAAAAAGGGTAAGTGCGAAGTCCTGCACCCAGGGAGGAACAGCCTCATGCACTAATATGTGCTGGGGGCCACCCAGCTGGAAAGCAGCTGTGCAGAAAAGGACTTGAGGGTGCTGGCGGTCACCAAGTTGAACACAAGCCAACCATGTGCCCTTGTGGCAAATGCAGCTAATGATATCCTGGGCTACATCAGGCAAAGTGTTGCCAGCAGGAGGAGGGAGGTGATCCTTCCTCTCTACTCAACAGTGGCAAGGCCACACCTGGAGTAATGGGCCCAGTTCTGGGTTCCTCAGTACAAGAGAGACATGGATAATGGAGAGAATCCAGTGAAGAGCTACGATGGTGATGAAGGGACTGAAGCATCTCTCCTATTAGGAAAGGCAGGGAAAGCTGAAACTGTTCAGCCTGGAGAAGAGAAAGCTCATGGGGGATGTGTATAAATATCTGAAGGGAAGGTGCAAAAAAGACAGCCAGGCTCTTCTCAGTGGTGCCCAGCATCAGGAGAAGGAGCAATGGGCACAAGGTTCCCGGGACACATGAGGTTCATTTTTTCACTATGCAATTGAAGGAGCACTGGCACAGGTTGCCCAGAGAGGTTGCGGAGTCTTCTGCCTTGGAGATACTCAAAAGCTGTCGGGACATGGTCTAGGCCAACCTGCTTTAGGTGCCCCTGCTTGAGCAGGGGCATTGGGCTATATGACCTCCAGAGGTCTATTCCAACCTCACCTATTCTTTTTGTGATTCTGTATGAACTTTAAAATCAGCAATACAATGTATTTGCTTTTCATCTATTACACATGCATGCCTTAAGAAAAAAATAAAAGCTAAAAGAAAGGAAAGATTTTTGGCTGAGAAATCTTCATTTGTTACTGTTTATATTTTGAGAACAAGAGTTAATTATTTCTTTATAATTTAGCTGCACAGTCCAAGAAACTTGAATTTTCTATTTGATGTTTTTCTTTATTATTTTTGAGTGATACTGTACCATATGACTTACCTGGTCACAGGGCCAGATATCCTTACTTAAATACCTAAATACTTAAATACTTAAATCCTTACTGAAATAGAGTACAACTGTCTACATTTCCACAATTAAGAGAGAGAAGAAGACTGTGCTTTGAGTGCAATGGATGGGACTTAAACTTGTTTGTAATATCCTTGGTATTGCAGAATTATGAAATTGACACCCTATTTCACCTTCCAACTAAGCCTCCCAGCACAGAAATACAAATTAAAACTGGAAACATAGATGCCTATATTTAAATTGGCTGACTGCAACTTAGGCAGCTATTTCTATATTTAATCATTTGTATTGAAGTTTTAAGTCTATTGAAGACAGTGGAAAGATACACTTGTGTATCTGGGTGGTGGCACCCGGCAGTTCCCCGTGGCGCTGCAGCNAGATGGTAAAAGAAGAATAGATCAGGGAATGCTTAAGCAAACTGGACATACATAAGTCCTGATGTGATGCACCCACAAGTGCTGAGGGAGCTGGGAAATGTCATTGTGAAGCCACTCTCGATAATCTTTGTCTGATCAAGGTGAATGGGAGAACTGCCTGAAGACTAGAGGAAAGCAAATGTCACTCCTATCTTCAAGAAGGTCAAGCAGGGAGGACCCAGTGAACTACAGGCCAGTCAGCCTCACCTTGATCCCTGGGAAGGTGATAGAACAGCTAATCCTGGAAACCATGAACGGCAAGAAAACCATCAGAAGTCAGAATAAATCCATTATGGGGAAGTCATGCTTGGCCAACTCAATAACTTACATGTTGAAATGACTGACCTAGTAGATGATAGGAGAGCAGTGGATATTGTCTACTTGGACTTCAGTAAGGCCTTTTTATTGTCTCCAATAAGATCCTCACAGATAAGCTGTTGATGAATGCAGACAGTGAGGTGGACTCAAAACTGACTGAATGGCAAAGCCCAGAGAGTGGTGGTCAGTGGCACAAAGTCTAGTTGGAGGCCAGAAACTAGCAGTGCACCTGAAGGGTCAAGACAAGGTCCAGACCTGTTTAACATCTTCATTAACGATCTGGGCAGAGTGTACTCTAGCATGTTTGCAGACGACACGAAACTGGAAGGACTGGCGAATAAACCAGAGGGTCATGCTGCCAACCAGAGATAGCTTGACAGGCTTAAGAAATGGACTGACAGGAATCTCAAAAAGGGTAAGTGCGAAGTCCTGCACCCAGGGAGGAACAGCCTCATGCACTAATATGTGCTGGGGGCCACCCAGCTGGAAAGCAGCTGTGCAGAAAAGGACTTGAGGGTGCTGGCGGTCACCAAGTTGAACACAAGCCAACCATGTGCCCTTGTGGCAAATGCAGCTAATGATATCCTGGGCTACATCAGGCAAAGTGTTGCCAGCAGGAGGAGGGAGGTGATCCTTCCTCTCTACTCAACAGTGGCAAGGCCACACCTGGAGTAATGGGCCCAGTTCTGGGTTCCTCAGTACAAGAGAGACATGGATAATGGAGAGAATCCAGTGAAGAGCTACGATGGTGATGAAGGGACTGAAGCATCTCTCCTATTAGGAAAGGCAGGGAAAGCTGAAACTGTTCAGCCTGGAGAAGAGAAAGCTCATGGGGGATGTGTATAAATATCTGAAGGGAAGGTGCAAAAAAGACAGCCAGGCTCTTCTCAGTGGTGCCCAGCATCAGGAGAAGGAGCAATGGGCACAAGGTTCCCGGGACACATGAGGTTCATTTTTTCACTATGCAATTGAAGGAGCACTGGCACAGGTTGCCCAGAGAGGTTGCGGAGTCTTCTGCCTTGGAGATACTCAAAAGCTGTCGGGACATGGTCTAGGCCAACCTGCTTTAGGTGCCCCTGCTTGAGCAGGGGCATTGGGCTATATGACCTCCAGAGGTCTATTCCAACCTCACCTATTCTTTTTGTGATTCTGTATGAACTTTAAAATCAGCAATACAATGTATTTGCTTTTCATCTATTACACATGCATGCCTTAAGAAAAAAATAAAAGCTAAAAGAAAGGAAAGATTTTTGGCTGAGAAATCTTCATTTGTTACTGTTTATATTTTGAGAACAAGAGTTAATTATTTCTTTATAATTTAGCTGCACAGTCCAAGAAACTTGAATTTTCTATTTGATGTTTTTCTTTATTATTTTTGAGTGATACTGTACCATATGACTTACCTGGTCACAGGGCCAGATATCCTTACTTAAATACCTAAATACTTAAATACTTAAATCCTTACTGAAATAGAGTACAACTGTCTACATTTCCACAATTAAGAGAGAGAAGAAGACTGTGCTTTGAGTGCAATGGATGGGACTTAAACTTGTTTGTAATATCCTTGGTATTGCAGAATTATGAAATTGANGCAGAGAGGGGCTGTCAGGGGCTGGCCCCAGCCCCAGGCCCCAGCCCCTGCGCTGCTCAGGGACAGGAGGTGGAGGGGCCAGGGATGGAGAGGTGAGGTTGGGGCTGGGAAGAAGGGGGATGGGAGATGTTGTTTTAATTTATTTCTCACTATCCAAACCTATTTTATGTGGCAATAAATTAAAATAATTGTCCCCAGGTTGAGTCTATTTTGTCCGTGACGGTAACTGGTAAGTGATCTCCCTGTATCTATGTTGACCAATGGCCTTTTAAATCCTATTTCCTCCCCCTGTCCTGTTGAGGAAGGGCAGTGAGAGAGCAGCTGGATGGGCACCTGGCAGCCAGTTAAAGTCAATCCACCACACCATGGAACCATGGATCTTTAAAACCACTCAGGAATGCTTCCTATTCCAGGTTTTGAGGGCATTCTTGAGCTTTGTCCATGCAATACACCAACTACCATTTTTTAATAAGTAGATTTCCACACTAAATAAATAGTGCTTTCAATCCAGACAGGAGCTGTAATGAAGTTTAAGCAGATGCTGATCTTAACATCTAGAGGACTTGGCCCTTGGGGTAAACATGCGTTGAAATGTAAGCCTGGATGCAGTCTCAAGTCGCTAAGTGCTCTGACTTCTTTCTGACAAAGTGTTTTAACATGCTCCTCATCCCAGATTGGTTCTAGAGTGCTTGACTCTTTACAGAATAAAATCTCCCATTATTATTCCCAGTGGATAATACCCAAATCATAAGGAGTAAAGTATCTGGAGTTTGGTTTTGACTGAAAAATATTAATGTACATATAAAAAAGTGCTTCACAGGAGATGAAAACACCATGGCTAAACATTTAATAAACACGACAAAACAATAAGATAAAAGTTGAAATAATCTCTCTTCATTCTTCTGTAAATATTCAAGAAGGCCACTATTTGTAATAGCATTTGTTATAATCGCCACACCATTGAAAAATATTTATTGTGCATTATTGTGCTCAAAGCAACAAGGAGCATTTGCAGTGAAATTCTGACAAACATCTTAATTGTAAACTCTAAAGATCTGATTCTTATTAATATGGAAATTAAATTTTAAAAAGCTAATGCTGGACTTTGCAGTTAGCTATACAGCACCCTAAGAACTTACTGTTTGACAGAGCTCAAATGCTCCATCAGTATTCCAGAGGAGATCGCCTTTATTTTAGTTCAGAAATTAATGGCCTATTTGCTTAATATATGTATATTAGAGGTATTATTGTTTCAGTAAAACTCTGGAAATTGCATCTCTGCTAAAGTGTCCCTGAAACTGAATCACATCTGGTATATTGTTCAGCGTGGGTGGGTCATACAGATCTCACTGGAGTTCCAGCAAAGAGATCACATATAGTCTATGGCTAGCTGTGTGCCACTGGATTTTTTTTGTCTAATTCGCATTGGATATGGCTGCTCTGAGGGATGGTCTTGCTCTGCAGTATGCTCCAGGTCCTCATGGTTCCTTCCTTAACCAGGCCAGGTATTTGGCCAAACCATGCACAACTGTGATGTAGAGTTCCTCCCACCCAGATCAGGATGAGGGCAGAGCATGCATCTGGTCCCAGCAACCAGGATGCACTCCCAGTTCCCATGGTTACAGATGCTATTATTCATAAGATGGTATAATTTCAAAATAGGAATATTTTTCTGTTATTAAAGCTTTCAACTAGTTAATAGTCTAATCCACCCTTCTTGTACTCAATGTTTACTAAAAAATTATGATACCTTGCTTCAGAACTAAAAGGACTGACAGGAAGTATCTGGTATACTTGGAGCTTGTGTTGGATTCAGAGTTTCACCCTTAATGTGCACTGGGTATTGCACCATGCTAGATCAGAAGTGTAAACCTAGTCATGCAGACCTAATGATGAAAGTGGCCTGCATGACTGCAGTTGCACACTGAAGTGGAAGTCTGCTGGAGACTAGGATATGTTCATGTAAACACTACATCTCTGTAGGGAGCTCTGACCTTCTTTGGCTGGAAGGGTGCTAGAGGAAAACACATGCCTCAGGTGAGTGCCAGGTCTTCCACATATCAGCAGTCTGCACCAAGGAATGAATCACAATCCGAGTTTTTATCTATGAGTAAAGGTGCAGATGACATTTTTTTCCTCCTAAAAATATTCAAACTTTTCAAAGGCATGTCTTCTAGAAAGGACTGGATTTTACTTGGAAATCAGAACTCTGGAGACAGATTTTTTTCAGAAAAGAAGCCCTGTCATTTGCATTCATAGCTTCAAAAGGAGATATTCTTGCTGTTAAATGTTCCTCTTTGACTGAAGCCTTCAGTGCTCTGTAGATTCCTAAGAGGTATCTTTAGAGAAATATCAAGCATACTCATTTAGACAGGTAGATAACGTACACATCCTCATGGCATGTGTCAGTTTCTGTCTTAAGCCAATCATTCATTCAAAATAGATACATATTATAATTCAGGAAATCCTAGTGGAGCTAGTCATTATAATTAGCCATCCTGAATTGCAGACTTGCCAAAAGAATAGTTTTGTGTTCACATAAGTCAAGACAAGATTTCTTTCTTTCAGAGTCATTCGTTCCTGCTCTTTCCTCAACTGAAGCAAAAATTTCTAAGCAGCTTGCCATCTGATGTGTCTAAAGTACGTATATCCCTAATGGATGGCATCCAATAAATTCTTTTCAGTGTTTTACAGTAAAGGGCAGCTGCAGCAAACAGCTGCAATTTGTTTGATGTTGTTCATCAAGGTTTCATTAACAGCAAGTTGCACCTAACCAGGATATGTGCATATTATCTATATTTGAGTACTCTTGATAATAGGCCATAAAAATTTTATACAGTTGGATGAGATTACATAAAAAGGACCACAGTTTGACTTGGTAACAAAGTTTATGTAATGATAGTCTAGCCTAGCTCTTCAGTTTGTGATTGGTCTTCAGAAGTTTCTTTAAATTGTTTGAGTTCACATATTGTCAACTGAGACAGCAAACGATTTCCCTACTGAAGGTTTGCTTTCATATGAAGTCTTTTAAGTTTTAGACCTCACATCACCTGTGGTTCAAACAGGGGGACATCATGGTAACTGAGACCTGAGAGAGATGGAATAGGATGGCAAGGCTACTTTTACACTTCTTGTACAATCCTGGTCTATATGAATCTCTGAACACCATTCTCAATCCACTCAATTCCAAAGAGGGACCTTCAGGGAATATACAGGAAATTCTGTACATTCCTTTGAGACCAAGACAACCCAAATGTTACATGGAGAGGTTTTCTGAAGATGTCTAGTGCCAAAACATCTACAGGCAACGATATTGTCAAGCAGACATTAAGATTAGTTATTAATGACTCTGAGTCTGTAGCTATAAATTACTGGCATTAAGTACTTCCATGGCACTGATTAAAAATGTGCTACAAACATCAGAAATACTGGGATCAACCAGCTGAGATAACCTGTGATAGGGCACCAGGGATTAAAGTACAACTGAAGACAGTGAGATCAGGCTAACTTCTGACCAGTAACTTCTTGCTGGTTAAGCAGTTGATAAAGGACATGGATGATACAGGATGCCTTTTGTTCCTTCAGAGGTTCTGCAGAAGACATCTGAAGTGTTAATTAATAATAAGTATTCTCAATAATATGCTTTTTTCCTTGCTAAGAAAAAAAAGGAACTGGCTAAGATTGGAACTTCTTGCATTTCATACAAATGCTAGGACTTTGCTGAAAATGGGTTAAATCTTCCAAAACTCCTACAGCATATGAAACAGATATATTAACAAGAATCTAATCCTAGTTATCATGGCCTGGTTGAGACTGCTGTGGTTGTTTTACCCAGCTAAACAGCTGACCTCCACCACAACTGCTCGCTCACTCCCCCTCCTCAAAGGAACAGGGGGAGAAAATATGATGGACAAGGGCTCAAGGGTTGAGATAAAGACAAGAAGGTTACTCACCAATTACCATCACGAGCAAAACAGACTCAACATAGGGAGATTAATATAATTTATTACTATAACTAGCAAACTAGAGCAGTGAGAAACTAAAAGCAAACTAAAAACACCTTCCCCCCATCCACCCTCTTCTACCTCCTCCCCCCGAGCAGCGCAGGGGAATGGGGAATGGGGGCTGCGGTCAGCCAATATCACTTCGTCTCCGCCACTCATTCATGGTCGCNTCCTCTCCACAGGCTACAGGTCCAGCCCAGAGCCTGTCCCTACAGGGGCTCTTCATGGGCTGCAGCCTCCTTCAGGCCACATCCACCTGCTCCTCCGTGGGCTCCTCCACGGGCTGCAGCGTGGAGATCTGCTCCATGTGGTACCCCATGGGCTGCAGGGGGACAGCCTGCTCCACCATGGTCCTCACCACGGGCCGCAGGAGAACTTCTGCTCCGTTGCCTGGGGCACCTCCTGCCCTCCTTCTTCACTGACCTTGGTGTCTGCAGGGCTGTTCCTCACTCCTTTCTCTCTCAACTGCTGTTGCAGAGCAGTTTTTTTTTCCCTTTCTTAAATCTGCTCTAACAGAGGCACAACAAGCGTCACTCACTGGCTCAGGTCTGGCCAGTGGCGGGTCCCTTTTGGAGCCGGCTGGAGCTGGCTCTTATCTGACATGGGGCAGTTGCTGGAATCTTCTCACGGAGGCCATCCCTGTGGCCCCCCTGCTACCAAACCTTTACCTCATAAACCCAATGCAACTGCTAAAAGCCAAAAGGTAACATTGTATATATTTGGGTCAAGACACAAAATCTTTATGTAATGTGAGCACAAATACTTGAAACGAAATGAGTGACGAGTATGGACCTATGGAGACCATGAAAGTTCTACTGAATGCCTTTGGATCAAAATTAGAAGGATCATCACCAAGGGAGGTGTTATCTTAAGTATCTGTTACCACTCTCCCACTGAGGATGATGAGGCTGACAAAACTTTACTTCAGCTGCTCATGGAAGTCTTGGGCCAACAGAACCCGGTCCTCTTGAACAAATTACCCAGGCATTTGTTGGGAAAACGACACAGAAATGCACGAGTCATCCATCAGATTCCTGGAATGCATTAAGGACTGCTTCCTAAGATCCTGCTGAGCACACTGAAGATCTGTAATAGGACAAAGATGCTGGATTTTAGAAGAGCCAGTTTCGGTATGTTCAGAGCCCAGTTGTGAAAGATTCCATGGGAAGCATCCATGGATGGCAAAGGAGCTTGTGAGTGCTGGGAATTATTCAAGAACAACCTCCTGAAAGCACAAGAACAGTCCATCTCCTACAAAGAGAAAAGAATAATGCAAAGTGAGAGACCAGCCTGGCTTAACAATGAGCTTTTTGGTGTGCTTAAGAACAAAAAAGGAAGCATACCAACTATGGAAAAGTGGCCAAATACTCACTGAGGGCTATGAGAACATTCCTAGATCATCCAGAAATGCAGTCAGGAAGGCTAAACCACTGCTAGAACTGAAATTGGACAAAGATATCAAGAACAACATGATAGGGTTCTTCAGATATGCGAGCAGTAAGCAGAGGCACAGGGAAGACATAGGCCCATTGCTAAACAGGGCAGGGAGACTAGTTACTAATAATACTAACAAGGCAGAGGTTCTCAATACGTTCTTTGCCTCTGTCTTTACTGGCTTAGCTGGACCCCAGATCACATGATAAATTAACTACAACAACACATGTCAATGTAACAGTAGTGCAAGAAGGGATGATCTGTGACATCTTGAAATGGCTTAACCCGCATAAATCTATGGGCCCAGACAGAATCCACCCCAGGCTGTTCAGAGAAGTGGCTGACATTGTTGCAAGGCCACTGTCTATATATAATCCTTGAAAATTCATGGAGATCAGGGAATATCCCTGAAGACTGGAAGAGGTCAAATGTCATACCCATCTATGAGAAGGTCCCAAAAAAGGATCCACAAAATTACAGACCCATTAGTCTTATTTCAGTCCCTGGGAAAGTAATGGAACAAGACCCCTTAGAAACTATTACAAACCAAATGAAGCAGGTGTTTGGGAACAGTCAGTATGGATTTACCAAAGACAAATCATGCCTGACCAACCTGATCATCTTCTACAGCAAAATAATATTTTCTGTCTATGTGGGGAGAGCAGTGGATATTGTTTACTTGGACTTCAGCAAGGCATTCAACACTGTCTCCTACAGCCTTCTCGTAGACAAATTGGTAAGATATAGATTGGATGGGTCATCTGTGAGCTGGATAAGAAATTGTTTAACAGGCTGCACTCAGTGGATGACGATCAATGTTTTTTACTCAGGCTGGCAGCCTGTTATATGTGGGATCCCCCACGGATCGATATTGGGCCCCACACTGTTCAACATTTCCAGAAAAGATCTGTATGATGGAATTGAAAGCACCCTCACCAAGTTTGCTGATGACACAAAACTGAGTGGACATGTCAGGAGGGAGAGCCATCTTACAGAGATATCTGGACAGGCTGGAACAGTGAGCAAAGAGGAACCGAATGAAGTTTAACAAAGTGCAAGGTGCAAGGTTCTGCGCCATGGACGACATAACCAAAGAGCCCAGTACGGACTAGGATGTGTGTCAGCAGTGTGCTGCTGCAGCAACAAAGGCAAATTGTATCCTGAGCTGCATCCACAGGGGCATTACTAGTGGAGATAGAGCTGTAATCATCCCACTCTACTTAGCGCTTCTCAGGCTGCACCCAGAGTACTGTGTCCAGATCTGGTCCCCACAGTTCAAAAAAGACACAGACAGACTGAAGAGGCTCCAAAGGAGGGCCATGAAGATGATCAAAGAGATGGAGAACCTGCCTCATGAGCAAAGACTGAAAGAGGTAGGTCTTTTCATCCTTGAGAAGAGAAGGCTTAGGTGGGACTTCATCACAGTATTATAGTACTTAAAGGGTAGCTACAAAAAAGACAGAGGCTCTCTCGTCACAAGGAGAAGACAAGGGGCAATGGGTACAAGTTGTACTGTGAGAGATTTCATCTTGATGTAAAAAATAATTTTTTACAGTTAGAGCAATCAATCACTGGAACAACCTTCCCAGGGATGTCATAGAATCCCCATAACCAGAGGTTTCCAAGATGCAATTGGACAGGGTACTAGATAACTAATGATAGGACTCGAGGTAACGGCCACAAGTTGCGCACGGGGAGATTTAGATTAGATATCAGGAAAAACTTTTTCTCTCAGAGAGTGGTCAAGCACTGGAACGGCCTGACCAGGGAGGTGGTGGAGTCACCGACCCTTGCGGTTTTTAAGAGGCGCCTGGACAAGGTGCTACAAGATATGGTTTAGTAGCTTAGTGGGTAGTATTGATGATAGGATGTCGGTTGGACTAGATGATCTTGAAGGTCCTTTCCAATCTTGTGATTCTGTGATTCTGTGATAAGCATCTAGCATCTCATCTAGGCTCCCTTTTCCCACAAAAGGTTGGACCTGATAGTCTTTTGAGGTCCCTTCCAACCTGGGCTGTTACATGATTCTAAGATTCTAGGATTCTAGGATTCGAATATATTATTTTTTATAAAGTTGCATAAATTACTGTATAGCTTCAAGAAATGGCAATTGTGCCACCCTTTGAAATAATCCTCTGGCTAAGTGCAGAGCATGAAAAAAAAGAGTATGCATGCCAAAAATGGATCATCTATGGATAAGTGTAGCAAACAGAACCTTCCAGGAACTTAATTCCTCATTGGAATTCCTACAACATTTTTTCCAGTATGTATCGGGTTTTCCTTGCATTCTCAAAACTATTTCATAGAGAAGTCTGTGTTCCTAGATCCACACAAATTTTTGACGTAAAAATAAATTTTAAAATCATGCACACAATCTTCATGTATTTTGTGGAAAAAAATATTTTTAGAGTCATCCCTACCATTGCATAAGAATTCTGGTATTTCGCACAAGAGTTTAAAAAAAGAGGGTCAAAATTCATTAGCTCTTTAAAGGTGAGGTCAGGCTTAAAACTTTTTCACGTTCTGGTCAGTAATGGAGAAATTTGGAACATATAATTCTGAGGAACTTGTGTTACGTAAGAATATATTTCCTATAGAAAGACTTAAATAAGATGGTAGAACTTAGAGGAAAGAGGAAGAGTTTATTTTCTTAATCAAAAGCCTAATAAGAACATAAGTTATCTTAATGTCCTAAAAGCCTTGCAACCAACATTAATGAATGCCATTATCAGATTTTCCTGTATCTATCTGCTTGTATGCAAAGTGACGAAGAAGGATGTGTAATACATTAAATACTTAAGATACATAGTAATAACATTGTATAGTGTTTTCTAAAACTAAGTCAATACCTTGAAAGCAGAAATTTTATTGCCCGAGATGGTTAACTGATGAAGTTCCTCAAAGATATCTGCCAAAAGACTTCGTTAAAATAGTATTTTGATTCAATCATTGCTTAGCAGTAGGCATTATTTTCTTACCCTCCCTTCTGATATATTTTTATATAATGAAGGACTTTACATATTTATTGCTCAAAAAATAACATAATATTAAGTATATATGTTATTTGTTTAAGTGTACCATCAAGAAGGAATGCAACATTTTATTTGTTCTAAAAAGCATTTTTTAAAGACTGGGTACTTCAGACATAATTACTCCTTTCCTCTTCTTTCCCTTTCTCCTCCATATCTTTACTTAATCAATCTCCTATAACTTCCTCTTCTTTAACTACATTGCTAATACATAATTATTCATTAGGAAGGCACAGATATAAGTTCCAGAGTAACTCTAGATGCAGACAGTGCAGTTATCCATTGGACATCTACATTTCTCCTGGCTTCAGCCATGACTTCTTGTATGATGGACTGTCATAGCATTCGCTTCCAAGATTCCTCTTGGTAATCGACATGGTGAAATGAACCCTCTTTACATGGCAGAAATTGTCTAGAGTGAGTTTTGTTAGTTTTGACACAGAAAATCTAGCAGTGGCATTTATGGCTTTATCAGTTGATACAGTTCTAGGAATAAAAAACTGAGGAATGATTTCCTAATTCTTCCAAAAATGTTGTCCGAGCTTTTAAAGGTCTGTTTTTAACTGCATTCTCAAATCTCTTTTTTTCCTGCAGGAGTGCTAACACTGTCAAACTCTGGAAAAAAATGTGCAATCCAGTCAGTGCTCTGCATACATAAATCCTAAGGAAGTGCTGTCTTTCATTAATGTAAAAATCTTGTTTGGGTCTGCATTTGTGTCATGACATTCATGCTAAATTACATGAGTTTTTCTCTGCCTAAGAAGATTTCAGAAATTCAGTTTTCCAAGACTGGTCTTTTGTTAGCCTGCAAGTCATGTGTAACACAGATTTTTATCATGGAACTTATCTCTTTAGTCATTTTTTAATGTCCTTCATTTGATGAAGCCTGATCTTTTGGTGGAGATGCAGAAATGATTTCACTATTGCTGGATATTTTGATTTGCAGCTTTTTTTCCTTAAAAAATATGTTTGTCCTGGCTATTCTAGGCATCTTTTATTACTGTGTCCTGGTGCATGCTGAAGTCTTTATTCATTATTTGACCTACAGCATCTTCTTGTCCTGCTAATCACCAAGCAAATTCCACAAGTTCTACAAGTGTTTTGTTACCATTCAGGCTGCTGGTTACACAAATAGACTGGGGATGGTTTCTGTAGGGTTCACAATCCATATATTCCTTTACCCAGAAATGTCGTTTGTTTTTCAGTTTCACCTAATATTGCTGATGACTAGAGAAAAGGATATTACGGTAATTCTCAAATGCCCCACCATCTGCTTTGAGCAACAACAGATGTGTTTCTAAATACATTCCTGTCTGTTTTGAATATAACTTCCTTTCCTAAGATATTCACCAGTCCCTTTTTGAGCTGATGTCTGAAAACATCCTAAGGACATCTGGTTATGTAGTTTCTGCAAGGGCCATGTATGGTTATACAGTTTCTGTAAGGGGTACACAGTATGAGGAAAAAGCAAGAGGACCCAGAAGCCTTGGCGCAGTGCCAGAGCTATGACATCACTGGCATAAGCGAAACCCGGTGAGAAGGGTCCTGTGACTGGTGTGTTACGATGGACGGTTGTAGGCTCTTCAGAAGGGATAGGCAGGGTAGGCAGGATAGGGCGGTGGTGCTGTGTGTAACAGAGGGGCTGGACTGTATGGAGCTTGCAGTTGGCAATGACATGGTTGAGAACCTCTGGGTAAGGATTAAGGGACAAGCTAATAAAGGGGATGTCATTGTGGGAGTCTACTATAGACCACTCAGCCAGAATGACAACACCGACGAATTATTCTTTAAGAATCTAAGAGATACTTCTAGATCAGCTGCCCTTGTCCTTATAGGGGACTTCAACTTTCCAGACGTGAACTGGGAATACCACACAGCTGATACAAACAGGTCCAGGAGATTCCTAAAACACCTTGGTGTTGGTGATAACTTCTTGGTACAGGTACTAAGGGAGCTGACTAGGAAAGGTGCCCTCTTAGATCTGTTGCTTGTGAACAGACTCTCGTGGGTGAAGTAGCTATTGGCAGCTGTCTTGGCCATAG